>JADDOH010002519.1:0-157288 GCA_016648135.1 Agrypnia vestita | reverse complement strand
AATTTTAATTTTAATTTTAATTTTAATTTTAATTTTAATTTTCATTTTCATTTTCATTTAAATTTTCATTTTTACACGAGGGGATTAACAAAACCATTACAAAACCTTTATTTTGTAACGGATTTTGTATAATTTCTCTGATTGCCATTTTCACACTCGATATTCATGTATATTTAATCATCCGAATATAACTTAATTGTCCTTTAGGCCCTCGAGACAAATAGTCATCCAACCCTGCTCCCCAAAGCAAACTAAAAATTTATAAATATAAATGATACTGGCTTTATTTTACTATGATACAATTCTTCCATTTCCCGAGGCAAGAGCTCACAACCTTGTTTCACCTTCATGGCTCAATGAATATAAAGCAGTGCCACTGTATCAAGTTTAGAAGGCCGACCACTGACAACCTAATCATTTTGTTTTACTGCCGAGGGTTCAACACCCCTGCTGGTAATAGATTCAGGTGAAGGGAAGATGACCTCACACCCCGAGTGTCACAAAAGCTAGGGGCTGTTCAAGCCAGGTAACGGAAAATGAATTAAGTTATAATTTCTTTTTCGTTTTTGTTTACTTCAAACCACTCGTATAAGTGAATAAGAAACAGCGATATTTTGTAACGAAAAAATACAAATTATATTTTTTATTAATTTTTTTGTGATTTTTTATTGATTTATTTTATAGATTTATAAAAAAAGGAAAGCGCATCCCTAGGAATGACACGTAAGCAGAGTTAGGTAGCAATTAGAGGTCTTGTAGAGTGACTGAATAAGATAAAAAATATGTCATTTACATGTCACAGAAATAAAGATGGTAATAGAGGTAGAGGAATACCGCGAAATATTTGGCATGGACCACTAGAAGATGTTCCTTTTAGAAATCTTCGACGAGCGTGTGTGAGAAGATCTTTGAATATGGCCAGGCATGATTAAGGTGTGTTGAACCATTGAGTATGGCGGCGTATCCTCTCTGCCTATTCTTCTGCTTCTTTGGCAGCCTCGTGAGAGTCGTAAATTTTTGAAATTATCCGCCCAACCATCTCGTGGTATTCCTGTAGATCTTGATCCTGTTGGCCTGTATTGTGAAGGTGCATATTATGAACCTTGTTTAAAAATCTCAGAGAACAGGAAGAATATGTACGGTTAATATTTTTTAATGAACTAAATTGTCTTTCCCAAACATTTGTGAGGGGTATAAAAGCAAGGGTAGATATATGCCACTGAGAAGTTCTTGAGATAAATACAAAAATCCTGTTACTACTCAAGGAAATTTCTCTGGATTCTAGGAAAAACCTACATCTGTGTAATTGGTATATAATTTTTTTTTTTAATTTTCATCTCAATTTTCTTTTAATACCTGTTAATATATAAATGTATATTTAACTTTCAAATATGGATATTGCTATGTTTGTTACCAAAAAGTAGATATTTCTGTCATTGTTATGATGCTTCAATCAAAAATCGGAAAAACAAAATTCTAATTTTAGTATGAAGCGGACATTTTGTAACACATTTTTTCGCGTAACACATCCATGGGCGTTGACTGGTTGATGTGGATATTGCTACCTTTGTTTTAACATTACGAGATATTGCTGTGTTTGCTTTTGAAATATGATTTTGGAAGAAATAGAGCTATATTTCCTATAACGTCTCGAATTTAGTATATTCTCAATAAGTAATCTTCGATGAAAGCATTTAAAACATGTTTTTCTGATATTGCTGTCTTTGAGGGGTAGAATCAAAAATATATAATTTCCATGTTCAAGAACTCGACTTTTAAAATGTTACGATTAAAAATAGACGTAAACCAATTTTGTACGTCAGCTGTGCATGAGTGTAATTTATACGGGTACAGAAACACCTGTATTCTGTACAAACTGTGGAATCTCAAACTATGCAGTGAGCTTAAATACTTTCACGGTAGGTGGCACTCTTCTTGCACAAGATGCAAATATTTCACATATTACTAGTGTTCCACAACATCCAACATTCAAGAAAATTTTCTGTTTCCAACATTCTAAGAGTGGCATTTTCCTTTAGTGTAAAGAATATCATCTTCAAAATTCGCAGTTTCAAAACTTGGTGCATGCACTTCTGTTAATGAAATAAGTTTGATTACCTGAACTAATTACCTGAAAATACAGATGATACGAAAATTTATATAAAACAGTAATTGAAATTTAGATACTAAATATCGTTAAACTGGTATTTTTAGTATGGAAAATTGCGTCATCTGTAAAAGAACATATTTAATATTATTTAATTCGAAATCATTTTAAAAAAATGGTCGCATCAATCCATTTCCATCGAGTTTTTCTGCCATGACTGAGATGCAAAATTCCTTGGTGATACTTGATACTAAAACCTGCGTGTAGAATATTATAGTGGCGAATCAGCGTGAATTACAAAACAGTGCTACACAATCTGTGTCCGGTGTAATTTATTTAAAAATAAAATATTAATTCTTCTTCTTCCTTCGTATGGTGGAGGGGATAAGAGGAGGACATCTAAATTTGTGAGCCAGTCTTGGTCTTCAGGAGTCACTCTGAGTGGAGTGGGCATTCGATACTTGTTCGGTGGTCTGCACTGCACCTCATTCACACGTCGCTGACTCTTTAAGGTACCATCTACGCATCACATGGGCGCAACTGCTATGGGAGTACCTTATTCTGTTTATGGGGGACCAGAGTTTACGAAGCAGTGAGAATCCAGGTTCTCTATCAGTGGGATAGATTAATTGATTTTAATTGTTTCTTTTGGTTCCCCACCGCTGAGAATTCATAATTCATAGGAAACATGTATTTAAGTCTTTATAGAGTAGGTACAAGGCTTATGACCTATACGATCCGGCTTAAGTTATGATTTTACATTACATTCGCCAATATCATCGTAAGAACATCCACACATTATCAACTTTTAAAAAATTGTATGTAGGTATGTATTTTATACGTTGTCTTTAAAATATTTATAGATAATATGTAAAAGATATCAATGATCAAAAATTAGTAACTGATGATAAAATATACTTAGATATAGCCACTGGTAATGATACGTCTGTGGGGGCAATGTCCGCATAGCGTCAGTAGTCTTACCAGAGAATCTCGACCAGAGGACATTGCACCATCCCAATTTCCAATGTCAAATTGTAACTGTGGTGATGATGTTTGCATAGCATCAGCGGTCCGTCCTCCAATTGTTTCCACTGTCTAGAGTTGCTGACCTAGGTACTTCTAGTCATGAACCAGACCTTCAAAGATCGGTGATAAGGTTCCCGACTGGAAAGGGAACGTATTAAGAGTCAGAAGGGTATATAAACTCATCATCATTCACTCGGATAGTCAAAAGTCAGTCAGTCATTCATTGCATGACTCTAGTTCTGCTTCCTTACTTGTATATTTTCACTGATTGGGAGGATATAATCAACAATATAACCAATTGCTCTTTCACTTGACGACCTGCGAACCTTTCCCTAAAACTCTTTACTTTTAAATTTTACGTATATACAAAAATACAATATATTTATTTGTATGTATTTAGAACAAACATAAAAAATATTGTCAAAAATAAATTGTTATTTTTTTAAATTAACTTTGTATTTACATTTATTCATTACATTCATAAAAATTACATAGATTACATTCATAAAAACTTTCCTCAATCGTTAGGTTGCCCATAAAAGAATTCAAATAAATCATTGTCTAGACGAGTACCCACGGGTACTTTTTTGGTTTCGTAAACTTTTAAGCCCCTGAAATCAATACGGGGTAAAATCCACCCTGTTGACTCTGCCTCCTTAAATTGATTTACTCCCACACCCAGTGCAGAGCCAAGAAAGAATTCATCTGATCAAGTAGAAAGGGTATCTTTAAGTGTTGCCATATATCATGTCGTAAATTAACAAAGATGGCTTGACTGACTGTTACGTCTTTTAGAAAGCTCCACGGCTTGGCTTGAACGAGAATACATAAATATATATTAAAAAATAAAACCTTTTTTGTAATTTATACTTATTACTAATAATGAATTTCTTCTAGATTTCTGTTATAATCTGCAATCATATTATGTAAATGATATAATATTAGAAAAACTGGTGCTGGTATCAGTATAAAATTTTTACTTATTATTATACTTTGTACATTTTTATTTTTAATTCTTTTTCTTCTTCATCATCTCATTCCAAAAGTGTAAATAGTCAATTTATACGTTATTAGCTGTAAACCATCAAAAATGACGGTACTTTTACATGTTGGTTTCTGAAAAATACGTATTGATTTATTTATTAAAAAAAAAAAATAAAAGACAAAATTAAGAAAAGAAAAAATTATAAAATTAAGTAACGGATGTTATAGGGAGTTACCGATAGACAGACAGACAAATTATTATTATTGAGATTGGAATAAAATATTATCACAATCATGCTTTTTTTTTCATTTAGCTTATAACGCCCAACTAGGTGAAGCCTGTTCTGGGGCAGTGAGGTGAAGTAAGACCCACCATAGACCAAGGGCCGTCCTACAAGCTCACATATCGGCCCTATACTTTCGCCATCCAGTTTGGCATTATTTTAAAGCTAAATCACTTTCCTTGCTAGGCTGCTGATGAAGTAAAAGCTCTCGTGCGACGCGGTGAGAAAACTGCACTAACCACTTCACTGACGCTGCGGTGCATTATGAAAAGAAAATAGCAACATATAAAAATAAAATCACAAGTCAATAACAAAATACAACCAAACGCTTTAAAATATAAAGGAAAGAAAATAAGAAAGGATAAATATCAAACATCAGAAGTATCATAAAATATCAAACAATAACAAATATCAGTAAAGCAAAATAAAACTAAATATATGAGATAACAACGAAATACAAATACATCATGAAAAATGTTTCCAGAAAAATTTCATACGCACCTTTTATACATAGAACAAATGTTGGAAAAATGCTTTAGTCTGAGCATTTAATGGGCTACTTATGAGAGATGATATGATATGATATACTCACAATTACAAATGGTGAGTTTTTGATACACACATGCAATAGGTTTATCGCAGAGTACAATACAAAGTGTCGACTACGGCTGTCGGCAGAAGAGTGGTGGTATTAGCGTGCAGCCGGGACGTAGGCTGAATCGGGCCTCTGATTGGCGGAATTGGTGCTACCTGCATCGAGCTTCTGATTGGCGTATTTTGCTCGACGCGAGCAGCTAGAAGTCACAGCGGACCTCGACTCTCCACAGTTTGCTACGCTTATGAAATATTAAGTTGTATTTTTGAATGCTATGTAGATTATTAACAACTTTTTAAAAAATTTCTTTTCTTCTTACTACTTAAACTTCTCTTTTTAATTTACACAATTCTATAGGATGTACTTGAATCTTTTTAACTGCAATCTAAATTTACACAAATGCATTATATGCACTTGAATCCTTTAACAGCAAATTAAATTTACACAATTCTATTATATGTTCTTGTACCTTTTAACTGTATATCTATCTTACATTATTTAAGAAAATATATATTTTGTATATTTTGTAAAAGCCTATAAGGGCGTTAAATAAATAAATAAATAAATAATTATAATAACAGTTACAATAAAACGTATTTGAATATTGAAATTTTTTAATTTGAATTTTGTGAAAGGAAAAAACCTAAGATAAATCCCTAGGAAAAAAATGTCTGTCGGACAATCGGCTATCGGAAAGTTAACCCAAACCTAGTACCATCATCACCACTATTGGGCTAAGTGTATGAGTGCTCAAATAAATTATTTTGAAGGAAATTACATTTCAGTTATCTTTAATATGTATTTGAAATTTGTTTTCGAAGCAATCTTATTACTATCTACATTTGAATATTGAAATTTTTTCTATGGATATTATGCTACGAAAATCGTTTTAAAAAAATATTTTTTATTTATCGGAATAATTGAAAACGAAAAAGTTTTCTACGAAATTTTCAATATTCGTCAGACGCAATAACTAAGAATCCGCTCCACTCAAAGTTAACTAATCATAAATTTAAAAAGTCTACATCAATAAAAAAAATCGACTTCATTTTCAGGTCTGTCATTTCAAAATCCCATAACTTCTTCTTCATTTGGCGGCAAACTTTCACCGTGCGGAGATAAAAAGTTGTGTATTTCTTCGGAATTTAACCAGTGAAATCTTGGCGAGGGATGTTCGGAACTCAGAAAAAAAACTCATAAATTTGGGTTATGCTAATGTGGTTTGTTTTGGTAAAGCCCAGATATAAGAATCCTACTTATGAGAAGAGAAAATAACTTTTTTGTGCGCAGCCCCCGGTTGGTTCCACTCTAATTCTCACAACTGTCTTGGGATTATCGAATAAGCCGATCAGAGTAGGTGAGTTCTCGTTGACAAAATTTACGGTTTAGAGAGTATAGTTTTTTTTTGTGAATCAGTCACTGTTTATCGTTAATCCTTTGCTCGATAGTAAGACAATTATATCGAGTCTATAATTCATCGATCTGTCATTTTTCCGTAAATACGCACATTTACGCAAACATTATTATAAAATTATTTATTTATTTATAATAGAAACTTTATAGTTTTTTAAACATATAATGTAAAAGCATGGTGTTCATTTCATAGATCAATTAAAAAGATTCACAGATGTTAAGAACTAAGTAAGATAAGATATTTTTAAGATAATTATTTTGAAATAATTAATGAACAGTAGTAAGCAACAAACAACGTTAAGACTGAATAATGGTAAAAAAGAAAAAGTATATTAAGAAATGAGTTAATTAATGAGAGAAAAAGGATGAGGAGGTAGGAGTCAGATAAAGGTGGAGGAAGAGAAGATTATATAGTGAGTGATTGGTCAAAGTCGATTTAATACAATTAAGGAGTATGTGTTCTCAATCCTTTTAAAACGGAGTAACAAAAGAATAAATTACGAAAGAATATAAAGCTGATATTAGCATAATGAATATAATCAAAAATAGGCCGGTTAGGTTATTTGATCATGTTGAATGACTGAATGAGGAAATAATTGAAAGAAAGATATATGCCACAAATGTTGACGTCGCCAGAAATAGACCGCGGAAACGGTATAACCGGATGCTGGGAGATGGTCCTAAAAGGAGCCTCAATCATTAATAAGCTTGCGTGTGACGATGTATGAATGTGGATGAGGCGAGAATAGTGTGTCAAGACAGAAGAGTGTGCCTTTCAACCCTCTCTACCCACAACCGTATGGTCACGGCGTGATGGTGAGAAATACAATAAACATTTTTTTTTTGGAAATTAGGGGTGAAAACTTACGTAAAATGAATCCTGCAAATTTATAATTTTTAAATTCAATCACTTGGAAAATTTATATCTTGGATATTTGGTGTCTCTTTGTTGAAACTATATACTCTGGTGTGGTTAGCGTTGGTTTGTTATTAGCGAACTTGACACCAAAAAATACGATGTTCTGTTATTATATATTCGGCGGTTCAATTTTTGTAATAATTTTTTTAATAAATAAATTTTTTTCACAGAAATGCAGGGCAATGCCAATCCAATTTGCGTAGAAGGGAGGTTCGAGATCCAAAATGTTTTGTGGTAGCAGGCTGCAGAGATACAGCATACGAGTTACGGCATTTCTGGTAAGACAAAAAATGACCGCATATTAATTTTAGGTATATTAAATAGAAAAACAGACATACGAGAGGGATAAGAAGGAAGTCCGTGTTAGATGGGACTTGAATTCATTGTTACGCTAGATTATAATTAAAACATTTATATTGTAACGAGATGTGTAGTAATTGGAAAATAATTATCCATTATCAACTATTTTAGAGTATTCTACGTATCTTTTGCACAAGGATTAGAAAATGCTAGAAGTTTCTGGAACGAACCGCACGAATTTCATAACGACGAGGCAGTTGTCGAACTTTTGAGAAGACATTAATTATCCATAAAACCGGCGGCCGACAGCTACGCAGTTTACTTTGTTTTGAATTTCCTTCGGTGTGATATCAGCCGCGGAACGACGGCTGGGGTATCTAGTTGTGAGATAATCGGAGCGACAGGTATTAAGGGAAATAATATTGAATGATATTTGATTTGCTCTATTTAATGATGGAATGAATTACTCTATTTAATGATAATCGATTTTACCCTGTATAAATTAAATAAATTGCCTTGTTTAAGGATGATTGAATTAAAAATGACATAATTACATATTTTTTTATTTTTATTTATTATATTATATTTTTAACAAACAGACCATCAGTATGTCATTTTAGACCCTAATATATGGTTTTAGAGTGAAATCAAAGGTTTAAATTTAAATAAAAGTGATATATATATAATTAATAATAACAAAAAAATTATAAGTCTAATAAATGTAACGTTCTGTGACATCATGGAATAGCCCAAATGATGATATTCTTTTATATGAAATATTTTTCGTTTAAGGACGAGAGGATGTATGAATTTGAAAAACGTTTTGATTTATGTCACATTTACATAGAAATATTGTTTGAGAAATATAATAAACACTTTCGAACACATACCACGAATATTTAATGTCAATACATTCATATTATGAACCACACGACATGCGCAAATATGTTTATCTTTTTATAATTTGTAAAGGTTGGTATATTAAGCGACGTAATATTAGTATAGTAATAAGTATAGTAACTAGGTATATTTAACAAAACAGTACTATAGTATAGTAACTAGCAAGCGCATGCAGTGAGAATATTAAAACATGACATTTACATAAACATATATCGGAAAAATATATATGTCAAAATAAAATATTTATCTGAAAGAATATAATGATACCTATTTTAAAATTTAAATACTATGATAACAATTATATTATTAATTTAATGTTTTTTTTTAATTATCTAAGGTAAATGTTATGCTTCAATATTCTCACTACACGCCCGTGGTAACCTGTATAGGAAATCAGGTATATTTAGTAAAATAGTAGTAAAGTACAGTTATTAGGTATATTTTACAATTATTTTAAACATATTAGATAAATAAAAATACAACAATTTTAAAATTATTTTAAATATATTAGATAAATTGATTAGAACGATATATTGAAAGGATATCAAAAAAATATTTGGGATATAAACCTGGAATTTTTCTTGCCAGAGAACTGTGTAACCATTTTTGCTATGTCAACTATTAAAGTTTACGAAATTAAAAACTGTTTATTATTACATTGAAATTATTAAGTTAAAAGTCTTAATAAAAAGCTAAAAAAAATAAATGCAATATCTTATTTCGATCTTACATATCGAATTGCAAAAGTAAAGTAAAACATTGAATTTGCTAGTTACATAATTAACACAAATTATGCCTACGATAAATAAAAAAATTAAAATTTCTCCACTCGGCACTGTTTAGAGAATTAATCATGAATAAATAAGAAAACTGTAGAAAAATCTAAAACAAATATCTGGAAACAAATCATATTAATTCTAATATAAGTAATAAGTAAAAATTGTATTTATTTTAATTATCAAGTGATCATGAGAGAGATTGCATTTCTCGAAACTACAATATTGACAAAAGCATAACTAAATACAATTTCTGCAAGTCTATCACACATTTAGAGAAATGAGTAGCTTGTTGGTCTCGTGGTTAAGACTCTCGCCTCGTAATCCAAAGGTTGCAGGTTCGAATCTCACTCCAGACAAGCAAGTTAGTCCTATTTTCATAGCACAAGCGTTTAGCTAAATTTGAAAATAGTAAGAATATTGATGTGACACGAATTCCGTGTTCGCATCTCTCTTTTTTTAAAAAAAATAAATAATTTAGAATCAATGAATAAAATTTAGATAAGAGAGATGGGTAGACTATTTATTGGGACAATCATTATAAAAAAGTGATATTTTGATATGTTGTTTACCAGATTATTATATTAAGATAATAAAGATTCCAAGTATACCTTCTATGTATGTTTGTAGCAGAAATAGACATCAAGTGATCAGATTTTTTCTAACCAATTTGTAGTTTGTGTACTTGCATTACTCGTATGTAATTAAATTCTAATTTTAAAGTTTTCCTCTATCAATACGTAGTTTTCTAGTGAGACAGGAATAGTAAAATTAAACCAAAAAGAAGAATTAACAATTTTAAGCCAAGCATTGAAAATAAAACAATAAACGTGTGTAGAACAGAGCTAAGTTTATTGAAAAAAAAATCGTAAAAAAGTAACCCATAAAAACCAAGTGTTTATTATACTCCCTTTCTCATTTACTACTGGAAACTAGTTTGGCGCTTAACCTACGCGTTGGGCTTCGGTCGAGCGACGCTACAAAGGGAGTAATAAATTTTTTTCAAATATCCAAAATTATACTATAATCAGGTTCCGTGTCTACCAGACGCGTTGAAATATTTTCATACGACTTAGTAAGTTGTATGAAAAAACCATTAAAAATTTGAAAAATCCAAAAATTTATTAATTTTTTTTAACGAAAATTTGATAGATTTTCTTGATCGTCGCCACCAGTTTGCTTGCAAAGTTTCAGCTCGATTGGATCACAGGAAAAAGGTTAAAAAACGATCCAAAGTCTTTTCGTCAAGCAAGCATATACCAAGTTTTTACAATACTTCCTTTCTCTGCTGAAATTTTCGTTTAAAAAAATTTATTAATTATAGTATAATTTTGGATTTTTCGAATTTTTTTATAAGTCCCTTGCGTAGCGTCGCCCCACTCGAGCCCAACGCGTGGGGTAAGCTTCAAACCTGTTTCAACTAGTAAATGAGGATGGGAGTATAATAAAAACTTGGTATTTATGGGTTAGTTTTTTTAATATTACCATTTTTATTATAATTTTTTTTTTTATTAAATAAGAAACTATATGATAATTAAGATGGGACCTAAGAGTTTATTCAAGAAACTAAAGACATTTCATACTTTGGCAAAACAGGCTGTATTTAGAATTAAAGCTGGGTACAGAAAGTCCTTTTTAATTTTGCGGGATGAGATTTGAATACCGATGTCATAGTTAAGGATCTTAAGGGTTCGTTATTTATCTTAGTGAACCATTCCGAAGGCCTTTAAATCAATAATGTTCCCCCACACCTCTCCTCTTTAGAATACTCTCGTAAAGGTTACTCGGACAGGATGCGGAAGCATTTTGAAAATCCAACCCCTTCGAAAAGTTAATAAAGGCGAGTTTCCGCTCTAAATTGGTAATAAGATCTACAGCTCTTTTCTTAAAGAATCTATTACTGATAATATTATTTGATTTTTATTTTTAACGGTACTTTATCGTTTGATGCTAAATATATACTCAATATAATTAAATAAAAATAGTATTTATTTAATGACTTGGCTTTTATTTTTTCCTTTCTCCCCTTCCTCAGACCAATATGAACCAAATTACTAATATAATTGTCCATTCCTTTTGTAGCTAACAAATTTCCTTATTTCATCACGAGTATCATAATCACACTCTCTATTCAATAATTCAACAAATACTACTAATTCTTGACTATTAATTCTGATTTAAATGGATGGACAAATGCTTTGAAAATTTTTAATTTAAAAATTCTTGTTTACTTAAAAAAAAAGCCTGAAAAAAGCTTAGTTTTATTTTATGTTTTAGAATAATATCGATAAATGTCTTAGTATTTATTTTTTAAATTAGAAAACTCACTACGTAGATACATATCTCTGTCCAACCCTTGACAATGCTACTGTGGTCTATTTCAACTGGACAACTATTTCAACAAGATTGTGTATCCGAACGATAATGAAGTCCAATATAAAATACAAAATCTTCCCTAAATTTATTTGTTTGTAGGATCCAGTCTTCATATTTTTACTCGAATTATTCTCAATATTCATTTATTTTTTAAGAAAATCAATAGTTTTAAACCCTGTGTTTGAATTTTCCCTTGCCTTTGTAGGCATTGAGAGTAGCGACTCAACGTAGCGACACTCAATTCAGTTATTGCAACTTATAAAACGTTTATGAAAATTATCTTCAATACCTCAATAATAACAAGAATAGACAAAATATTTAAAAAAATCGATGTTTTCTATACAAACACATTCATTTCATTTGAATAATTTAAAAAAATACCTTTTTTTCGGTCATATTTTTTTCTAATGACCCAAATGAAAATTTAAATTACAAATCCCAAGAATACTGCATAAGAGCAGAGGAATTTCAACAACTTTGGATACGAATTCTTCAAGTATAGTTTACAAAATTGAAATAAATATTATCAATTTATCACACAAAATATGTAAAATAGGTACCAAAAAATATTCTGGATCGAAAATATGGGCTAACTCACCCAAACACATTAATTTATTTTCTCATTAATCTACTGCAACTTTTTCAATAATTTTATCACATGTTAAAAATACTAAAGTTTACAAAAAAATGTTAACTATGATTTTTCTATTGAGGCAGGCAATTAAAATTATATATTTCACATTTATATAAGAATAAAATAAATAAATAATGTTTTAACATAGATAAAGGTCTAGTAATGAAAGAAGGACGAAAACAAACCAATCAGAGGAGACTTACTATATCCCACATAAAAATTGTTATTGTTTGTTTTTATGTCGTTATATGAAAACAAAATTGTCGTTGTGGCTACTTCTTACGTGAAATGATGTCATGACATGTCAATAAAGTTTAATTTATATTTTCTTTATGTTTTCTTTGAATACTCCCTTTTGTACGACCGACGGTGTCAACGTCAAGGAGGGAGATTAACATAAAATAAAGCTGAGCAGTTCCACTTTGAGTCTTTCACTATTCCGATTGTGCAGTTTGGTTACATAAATCTGTATAAAATGTTTAATTTACTTACAACTTTATTTTTATGTCTGCTTTTAAATAAATCTGCAAAATATGAAAAGTATGTATATAATTATAAAGTTATTTATATTCTTACATTTATATGCATCTATGTGCAAAGAACATTATAACTGCATTTTGTCCACATATTCATAGAGAGATGAACATTTATTAATTTAAATTAATTAATAAATTAAAAAAGTAGCTTGTTGGTCTTGTGGTTAGGACACTCGCCTCGTGATCCAAAGGTCGCGGGTTCGAATCTCAGCCCAGACTAGCAAGTTAGTCCTATTTTCATAGCACAAGCGTTTAACTTAGTTTGAAAATAGTAAGAATATTGATATGACACGTATTCCGTGTTCGCATCTCTATTTAAAAAAAAAAAAATGAATTACAGAAGTCTCAGAAGAAGAAGAAATAAGTATGGAAGTCTTTATAGGGTGGCCACGGGGCTATGTTTTAAATATATTATTAGTAATTATATCGTTTATTGTGCGCGAAAAATTATTCTTCTTCAATATTGAAAATCATTAAAAATATACATGAACACATTAGGTGCATGTAATAATATTGTATGTGTGAAAAAAAAACAAACAACCCTTAACATAAATATACATAATGTATATTGTGTGGGAGGCAAATGAAACACTAAAAACTATTTTACATTGGATCATTGGACATATCTCTCATAAACTGATGAATGTTATTTAAATGTGAGCTATCACTATAACGCAAAAAATGTCCGCTCGTACGACGCTGCCGGGCATTTATAATTATCCGTCGGGTCTCGAATGTTCTAGGATAATCTTACCAATTCAACATTCGTGTAGAACGTTCTATAGACTTCGATTTCATACGATTGCTTTCTAGACTATTGTGACAATATAATATGTATATTGATTTATTAGATTTTATAAATAACGATGAACACAAATCTAGCGCATTGAAACAGTAAAGTTTTTTTTTAGAATAAATATGCGAAGACGGAATGCGTGTCACATTAATATTCTTACTTTTCTCAAAATAAGCTAAACGCTTGTTTAATGAAAACAAGATTAACTTTTTGGTATCCTGGAATAGGGCTCAAGCCACGGACCACCAGATAAATACTTGGAAAAGTCACACCGAAAAAAGTCACCTTGCATAATTAAATTGCTCTAAAAGACACTTAAAAGCATTTTTTTTTTACAAATACTTAAAATTATACTAAGAAATGTGCCTTCACCTATATTCAATAAGTACCGTATTTTATTACTTTCAATTAGGGCTTGTTGTAAATGAAATACGTAGTAGAAAATCTTTATCTGCATAAATTATTTATTTTCAAGGTACTTGAGAGCCATCTGGAATCTGAATCAGAATAAAAAAGTGGCTGGAATATTAAATGAGAAGATTCAAAGAACGCTCTCATTTGTATTCCCAACATAATGTGACCTTTTTGCATCTTCCTGACAGGAACGCCGAAAAATTGCCAGGGTCATCCAGTGTGTCAAAATTTGCTCACGTCAACCAAATAAAATTCCTGCGGGAATTTCGGGAAGGAGGCATCCCGAAAATTTCGCTTGGTTATCCGTTAGTAATATGTAATGCTCCTTTAAAAAGCGTTTTTTTTTTCAGGAAATAACGGGTTTTGAAATCAAATTTAATATCAATTTCTTACATTTCACGTAGTTTCATTCTGTTTTTTGCACGTATTTGAATGTTTTCTTTTGTAGATTTTGGGCGGAAAAAATATTTTTTCACGCAATTCATTTTATTACGTTGTTCCACTAAGCGGAATAAATTTTATTATATAATAATGCATGCAAATTTTCTCTATGTACACACTTCAAGAAACGTAATGATTTTTAAACCACATATACTTGCTTTGGCAGATATAGGCAAAAAAGATATAGGCACACGGATGATTCTTGAAAAAACCCTTGTAACTATAAAGCATCATCTGACACTTACATTGAAGAAATATGACTGAAATTGAAGTATGAAGAGTGTTCGTGCTTGCCGGCGACTGGAATCGCATCGAGGCTCTGATTGGTGATGCCGGGTCGATGCGTACGGCTACAAACATCGCGTTTGCTCCCCATAGCTGTACAGCTAATACATTACAAAGTTATTTCAGATATTAAAAAAATAAATGAGGATATCTCTAAAAATGAAATCAAATTATTGATTACAACGTCATAATTTAATAAAAATATAAAATCAATTTATTTGAAAAAAAACGACTAATTTAATGACGTACTAAACCTTAAAATATAATAAAATATATAAAAACAATACACATCACATTCTTAAAAAATATACAAAATTAAATATTAAATACGTGTATTGCTTATAAAAATAAAAATAAATCAAAGCGCGTAGGTTAGAGTCCTTGAACATATAACGAAGCCAAATTTACACTTTTTGCTTAAGCCAAAGACTGTTGCGCATCACATGATTTTGTTGACCTTGAAACCCACGTACTTTATCCGTATGCAGTAATGCTGTATCTGGTATAATTGGTAGCAAAACTTTTCAATTTATTATTTTAAGTTTGTCCAATTTTTCATCAATAAAATAGCATTTAATGTAACGTTTTATACCTCTAAGTATTGGTGGCACTAAAAAAGTGGACGGCAGCAAAATTCTTGGCCCGATCAGGTAAACCAGATACTGGAAGACGGTACAGTTAGATACGTCAACCATCGACAAGCTTATACAAAAGGATGTATGCATGTGGATGATTGTTTACCACCGAGTGGAAAAAGGATGATGTTGACCTTTCCTCTTCGGTGCGGTAAATACTCTAAATACAAGTTCATATTTTCGGTTTTCCTCTGGAATATATTTATGTATTCAATAAAATAATTAAAAACTAATATAATTAGTTAAAACATGTATGTCTTGTAGGTGAGAGTGGTGTGGGGAGCGCATGGCGCCAGATTCGGCGGATTGCCGACCTTCGCTCTTTAATGGAGCACACAGAATAAAGATGCACACGACACATCTGAACGTATCATGAATATCTTTATGCTGTCGTTCGTTTGTTCTAATTTTTATTTTTATTTTTTTTAAGCACTTTCACACAATTATTGACACGTACATTCACTCATTCACATATCAACTATTATTTTAATGATTAGTAAAACTGAAAAATGAATATTTATATTTAAAAAAGTACCGACTTTAAAATCGAAAAAAATTACATGTATAATGAGTTTGCAACACCAGAATGAGCGTTTCGATTTTAACACATATTCGAAAGATTGAGAAATTAGTTATTTGCTGATGATGTAAAAAAATGAGATCACATTTTTCTTAAACATCTGAAGGATTAAAAACACCATTACAAAAAACACTGCAACAAAATGCAAAATTTGTAAAATCTTTTTTACCACGGCGAAACCATTAGCCCTATTATAAATTCACAATGGGCGAGGCAGCGGCCTGCTTCCTGTTTAGAATAAAGCACTGAAAATCGATAAATCACTCAATAAAGGTTTCGTGGCTGGGGGGTGGGGTGAGAAAAATCCCACGGGGAAAAAGCAAAGGAATATCCGCCCAAATTCCCGGTTAATTTTTTACAGCGCCGCGCTGGAGGCTCCGCTGGAGGCTGCGCCGGGGCTCGGAGGGGATGGAACCGGGGCGAGCCGCAAACCGAGCCCCTAATGAATCCGCAAGTGGGATTGGCGCGCCCGCAAACAAAGGGAAGATGCTAGTCTCGCAACCTCAATATGTAACACAAAAACCTTTACATTTAATTTAATATGCACCTTTTGGGCGTGTTGCTTAAAGTCATAAAGGTGTGGTAGGAAGAATATGAAGATAAAAGATAGTTCAATATGTAAATAAAAAAAATGTTTTATTAAATTTTATTTAAAATGTTTAGGTGTTATAAAAACACGTTCAGCAATGATACAAATAGAATCGAAAATTTAGACCGTTTGTATAATTTTTCAAGATTTCAATGGACATTGAGTACGCTCATGCACGATGAATAAAATTAAAAATATTGAAGTTCCCCAATGTTCAAATAAAATTAACGATTTCTTTTTGAAAACTTTAAAATTCAAATACGGGTTAAGAAAGACTAAAAAAATAAGATAAGAGAAGAAAATTGATGTCACTGTCACAAGGATTTTGGAGCATTGAGTCATCCAGGAGTTCTTTGATCTTCCTCTGGATGACTGATATTGCCTGCTTACCGTGTGGTCTGGTGGTCTCCATCTTATATGCCCGTACCATCTTATCTGTCATTTCTTCAGCTTACTTCTTATTCCTTAGCAAATGTAAGAGATAAAAGAATAAATAAAATAAAAATTATGAAAAAGTAAAATATTTCCAGAGATATTGCGAGGGAAGATGAGAAGTGAGTTGAAATCTGTATTGTAACAATAATTAAATGCGATAGATACTAATAATAAAAACTTTATTTTCATTTGCAGTGACTGAATAAAAATTAATTCCTTAATGTGTGATTTGAAACACAGTGAGGCTTGATAGAATTTTGTTTTGTAGTTAGTCGTGTTTTAATGAAGAAGACTAAAAGTAAGATCGATTTTAGTTGAACTAGACGCGTATATATTTTTTTCTCTTCATCGACACTTCTAGATAGAAGAGTCGATGAAAAAAAAATAGAAGAGAAAAAATGGTATCATTTTAGTGACGCCAGATATCACAAAAAATGCAATATTAATATTAAACTTTATCTAAAATCAAAAAATCTATTTTAGATATTTCTCCATATTTCTGGACATAATTTAAGTTAAATGTTTAACCATATAAATAACCGTTTCAAATAATGAATATATTTAATTGTGATTTTTAAAATATATAAATTCAATATTTTATTTGTTGCATTTTTATACGCTAAAGTCTTAGGCCCGAAATCAGAGTCAATACACAGATGATTTAAAGATTAAGTTACGCCTTAAAAGTGTTATTTTGTCAGTAAAAAATTCGCTAAGCGTACCTTAATCTTTAAATTACTAAATATTGACTATGAATTTGAGCCTTAATATTCTTTGTTGAGTCCCTGTAACGGACGCCTCGGCGCTCAAACTGCTTACATTCTTTCTGTTGCCAGACTGACAGTTGCGTTTGCTTCAAATTGCAGACGCCATTTATTCTACTAAATTTTTATGATATTGCTTCAAAAATTTAAGTTTTATGTTTAAGATTTTTTATTTAATTTAAGTTTTAGTGTTAAAGTATGTAAGATTTTTGCTCACATGATTGTCATTTCGATTTTTATATCTTCACATTATCTATGTCATGGTCTTCCTTTCCATTCTCTAGACTTATGTTTGACTTTGTGCATATTTATTTTTATCTTTCAAATTTCTAGATTTCTGAGATGGTGTACCGATTCCGAAGTACATTTCTATTTTTTGTATGTATCATAAACCTAGTTATTACATAAACTTTATTTAAAATAAATTAAAATTATATGTACTCAATTACTTTTAATGCTTTTATTGCTTGTATTAAAGTTATATGTTAGGTTTAGTTGACTTTGGGATAAATTCTTACCGTAGGGATCACATTAAAATTAACAAGAAAAGTTAAGATACTCGAACAGTAAATTGGATTACGGTTAAGGTTGCAATTCAAATTATAAATGTTGAGAATCCCTCCACGCTGTGTTTTCTCAGAGGAATTTCAAGCACTTTTCAGTGAAATTAATGTGGGAATGATTGAATTAAATAACACTTTTTCATAGATAAGTGACATCTACTCTATCGCAAATTCTACAAATTTCAAAAATTATTTTTGTTCACCACCTGATACAAGCATGCAGTTGATTTTAAAGCGATAACATTTTAATATTTAAAGTGCCTAAGCGAAAATATTTTTTTGAATAACATTTAATATATTGTATTTTTGCATTTTTTAACATTTTTTTATTTACCTTTGTACAACACATAATATATTTGAGTAATTTATTACTAATATATTTTTAAGAGGAACAGTCCATCTAATTATAAATTTCTGCTCATGCTATACAGCAGAAGTTCATAATATTTTTACGGGTGAAATGAATACATTATTTTAAAAGTCAGTGGCGAATTGGTTTGAGAAATGCTTAAATTGACATAATTAAAGAACCATCATCACAAAGCGTAAAATAAAATAAAATTATTATAAATAATAATTTCAAAAAAATACTGTAATTTGAAAGTCGGCGAATTGGTTTCAGCAAAGCTTAAACAAACATAATTAAAGAACCAGCATCACAAAGCATAACGTGAAACATCATCATCACGAATAGTAATGTGAAATAAATACCCTAATTTGAAAGTCAGTGGCGAATTGGTTTCAGCAATGTTTAAACTAACATAATTAAAAAACCAGCATCACAAATCATAATGTAAAACATCATCATCATTAAGACAATTTAAAATAAATACCTTATGTTAAAAGTCAATGGCGAAATTATTAACGCAAGGTTAAAATTGAAGTACCATCAACACAAAGCGTTTTTGACATATCGACCTGAGATTGAGAAGAAATAAAACTTAGCCAACTGACTTTAGCTATGTGACTTTGAAATTGTTGAGTATATACAAGCTCAATATATAAATGCTCTTCAGCCAAAAGGGCATTAGTGATTATTTAGAGCTCTACAGGAGAGCAAATAATGCTGTAACAAAGCAAATAATCAAATTTTATAAATGTATATTTTATTATTAATGATTTTTATAGTTGTTTATCCAAAACAAATAAAGAGATCGTTTAAAAATAAATAAATATTGACAAAATCAGATTGACAGATCTTTCTTTTGCTCTCCTGTAAAGTTCAAAATAATCGCTAACGCTCTTTTGGCTATCAACCGTCGATATATTTACTATATGTTGAATTTGTCCAGTAAAAGTCGCATCAAATCAACTGACGTGGATATGGACCAAGATAACAAATAAAATTATGTTGGTTCACACACGCGGTAAATATTATGATGGTTTATAATTAATTTATTTTTGATTTGTTTTGTTTCGACCAAAGCCGTCTTGGGCCTGGAAGCCTGGAATTAGCAAAAAAAGAATTTAAGTAGACTGCATGCGATGGAAATACGGTCACTAAGGCGCTTGTGTGAAATTTTTTTATCGATAGGGTGACAAATGAACAAATAAGTAGTGAAACAAATGTTATTATTTTGTTAATTTAATTATGTACCTATGTGATAATAAGTATCTATATGGTGTTATCTAAGTTATCAAATGGTGACAAACTACATCTACATATATGATTTTACAATATGTTTGCTATACTAATTGAGCCACAAGGTCTATTGTTGGGTTAAAAATAATAAAAAATAGCACCATTTGTCGATTTAATTAATACACATATGTTTTTTTCAGTCTAAAGTTAGATTAAGTCTGTATTGGCGAAATAAGAAATTGGAAGAACAAGGTTTTACTTACAGACTCCCCGAGAATGGGACGTGGGAATTCTTCTCCTTAAATCTCAGCTGATCTCGGCTGAACGCACGACAAGAACATGTTCCCGTGATTAATTAAATGATTAAAACTTTGCGAAAAATTCTTCTACAAGGTTTTAATCATTTCTAATCAAATTTCCATTTTTTTTTAAATTTTTAATTTTAAAAAAAAAGAAAAGAAGAGGGCAATCACAAATTTAAAAAGACGAAGGAAAAATTAAAAAAAACTAAAGCAAAACGTACTGAAAAGAAGGTGGATGAGTACTACTGTGTTTGTTGCGAAGACTACAACGAGGACTGGATCCAGTGTGGATCTCGACTTAAATAAAATACGAAAATTTGTCGAAACATAAAATAAT
Organism: Agrypnia vestita; assembly: GCA_016648135.1. NCBI lineage: Eukaryota > Metazoa > Arthropoda > Insecta > Trichoptera > Phryganeidae > Agrypnia > Agrypnia vestita. The sequence continues at coordinate 136,712 of JADDOH010002519.1, read as the reverse complement.
AAACATTTTGACATACGTGGTGTCACATGACACAAACGACCAAGATATGCGCGTGGGCGTAATTATTTTGTGATCGTCATATTACGATATGCATTGATGTAGAAAGGAGTTCAGAATCATTAATGTTTCTTTAATTCTTGACGGAAAATAATAATTTGACTCAAATAATACACGAGCATTTGTCAAAAGTTAAAATAAGTCAACATTTTGACACAGATAGTAGTTCCTCAGAGACGCCTGAGTATTCCGCATGGTATTCCGCTGGCGCTCGAAATCGAAGAATATATGACCATCTCTTTCTATCAAAACCATACTGTTTTAGCAACGTATACGTAAATATGTGACGATAGTTTAGTTATTTTTTTATAATTAATATCAACATATATCAAATTTCACATTTTTTCCAATATTGATTGATTGATTGATTTATTTCACATTTATAGGTGTTTTAAAAAATATATAACCATGTTTCATTGTTGCTGAGGGTCTTGGCAGCAAAGTAAACACTACATTAATTTGACGCCCTGCCTGCTGGACTAGTATTTTATTGTATTATAGCAGACAGTGCTCTTCCAGTAGGTACTATATATTTGCAAGATTATTTATATAAAGCAGGTTTTATATGAATAAATCTTAGTGCCAATAAAAAATAAATAAAAATAATAAATAATTAATCATTACAAAATTTAGTTTTAGTAAAAATAGTGTAATTCTATATTAAAGACATTAAAAAAATTATGTAAATTGGATAGTGAATAAAATAATATATGTATATAAAAGTAAAGTAGTTGAAAATATTAAAATATATGTGTTCATAAAAGTACGAGGATTTTTCAAATTGTAAAAGCCTATAATGCGCGTAAACAAATAAATAATAAAATATTTCTTTTTACATATAAGCACAAGTAGCGGTTTTACTTTCCCCGAAACTATATTCCTTCGAACTTCTTTAAATTTTAAAAATTTACGTAATAAAAATAGCCAACGGTTGAGCCGTCGAGCAGCGTCGCGTCGAACCGTAGGCAGTTGACCATCGTCTCGATGTTTAGATAGAACGTCCTCGCGGACGTCGCCGTCCGCGTAACGAAGTTGACGCGTCGACTAGTTGACCGTCTCGTCGATGAACGGACGTGGACGGTCTCGTTTCGTCTACGGTAAATACGCCGACGATCCATCACTGAGAAACTGTTCAAAAATTTATATCTTCAAACAAAGATCCAGTTGCTGGTTGGTTACAGCAAGCAAGATCCTTCAAAAATTTGTGTATTTATTAGGGATGGGCGTTGAATGGACGGACTAGTTGAAATCAACCGTTGACGTTGCATCGACGCGTCGACCGTTTACGTTTATCGCATGGACTAGTTGAATTCGTAGACGGTGGACAGCGGACGCCGTGGTCGGTGGACGATTCGAGATTAACGCAATGCAAAGCAACGAGCGAGAGCAAGACAAAACGTCTCCGTTTATTTCTCTCTCATCTCTCGCTGTCGACTTGTAGATGCCATAGACGTCATAGACGGCTCGACGGGTAATTTCATTTCAACTCTAAAGTACACTACCATAGAGTGCAGATCTGTGTACACGAACTATGACTAGAGATTTGATATTTGAATACATGCGTAGCGCGAGATAGGCTTAATAAGCTATTATCCATTATTTTTTACTTGATTTTTTGTGATGTCACGTGCGACGATTCGGTGAATTCCCAATTTTACGCCGTATAAAATAAAACCAACCTGCCGATGGTTATGCCTGTTGGAAGAGCCACAGCTATGCTGAACAAAATCGCTTTGGGTATTGATATATTCCATGTGTCTGAGGGGGTTTTCCGAAGCGGGATTCTCCTACACCTTTGACCAGGTTATATGTTATTTTTAATTTATTAAATATTTTCATTTTTGTTATATGTACTTCCTAATATGTATGCCTTAAACATTTTGTTTGTCATGTACATATTATCATGAAATAAATTGAATTGAATTGAATTGAATTGAAAAACTATTCTGTTTAATTATTTTATTTTTTATTGAACTATTATTAATTAATAGGCCGGCTAGATATTTTTCTAAATCAATATTTTATTCGATCGATCTCGACTTCTTATATATTTACCTGAAAAGGGATGCTAAAATTTAATTATTATGTTATTTCCTTACTTTTCAACTTTAGCATATAAATGATATAACTTGTAGGGAATACAATTTTCTATACCTAACTATGGTCCTTATTCAGGAGTCCAACATTAATTATTATATATGTAATATAATCTTGAATTTAGGTTTAATTAATTTTTATTAAAAATTCCCTATTTTCAACTTTATAGATAAAAAAATAAATCTATTATAATTTTGTTTACACCACTTTTTATTGGTTTTTTACATGTTTCGGGAACAATGTTCCTTTTCTCAGATTGAGCCTTAAACTAAAGTTGACAAATAATACAGATATATTTATTTATTAATTATGTCACCACAAAGTGAAAGCCTGACTTTGAAAGATGTATTCTTCAATAAATTTCTATATAACATCTCAAATGTAAAGTATTTTTTACCGCACCTCATAACTGGTGCCTTTATTACGCAAAATCATTGTTTCCTTCCATTTTATTTACTCACATTTTAATGCTTATACCCAATACTTTCACTGCTTATATATGTAGTTTATATTTATATTTTACTGCTAACACCTGATATTGCTGTGTATAGCTACTTCTTTCTTTGTTATATATAGAAAGAAGTATATAAAACAATATGTAAAAGCCTATAATGTGCGTAAACAAATAAATAATAAAATATTTCTTTTTACATATAAGCACAAGTAGCGGTTTTACTTTCCCCGAAACTATATTCCTTCGAACTTCTTTAAATTTTAAAAATTAACGTCATAAAAATAGCCAACGGTTGAGCCGTCGAGAAGCGTCGCGTTGAACCGTAGACAGTTAGTTGACCATCGTCCCGATGTTTAGATAGAACGTCCGCGACGTCCGCGTAACGAAGTTGACGCGTCAACTAGTTGACGAATTCAACTAGTTGATCGTCTCGTCGATGGATGGACGTGGACGGTCTCGTTTCGTCGACGGTAAATACGTCGACGACCCATCCCTAGTATTTATTGACTCACAGTTCGCCTTGATGACAAAATATTTTTCGATTTTTTTCGAAAAAATATTTTGTCATCAACGCGAACTGTGAGTGATGACAAAATAATCGAATACCCGGCTTGTTATGCGCATGGCGCCCAGCACCGTGTACGTGTTTCAAACGAAAGTAACGCCACCTTACGAGACCAACTAATAGTACGGTTCACCAAGAACAAGTAAAAGAAATTCTATCTTCTTCTGCAAATGTAGCAAATTTATTTTGTGGTAACATAATTATAATTAATATAAATTAACTTTGTTTAAACCACTTATTTATTGAAAAAAAATGTTGATTTTTTTTTCAATAAATAAGTGGTTTAAACAAAGTTAATTTATATTAATTTTAATTGAAATTCTATCTGTTAAGGTACAGATACACATGCCACTAAGCGGCATGCCACTTAGTGGCATACTCATAAATCAACCGGCGCACAGAGGAGTATTTTGTCAAATTTACTGGCCAAAACTATTTATGGTGTTTTTATCCATGGAAATGTATTTAAAAGCAATTATTTATATTCATGTACTTTATTTTCGTCTAATTTTTCAAAATAAACAAAAAATATATTATTAATAATAAAAAATAAAAAAATTGAAAAATAAAGTCTAAATATAATTACGAAGAAGCTTAATCAGATTCTTCCAATTCACATTCATCTTGTGTCTCGTTGTCTTCTTCACTATTTTCTTCACTTGAAGGAACAAACGGTATCCCCGGAAGTAGAAGATTTAAGGTTTCAGTCGAGAATGCCTTACTTTTTTTATGCGGCTTTACTCGATTACTGCTCAGAAATGGGTCTGAGCTGAGTAAGAGCCTGTTTAAAATCATCTTCTACAAATATAGCCAACGCCTCAGATGGCGAGTGCTTTTTTGTTTTTTTTTTCAGAAGAATCAATATTTTTTTAAATTTTGATGCTCTTGTTGGTGTGATCATTACGTCTTTTATAATTTTTGAAGCGGCATAATTTCCCTTGAAACGCTGGCTCGTACGAGCCACATAGGTCAACTCATCAGAAGATACCAGCCCTCTCAGATCTTTTGTTTTACGCCGCTTGCTTCGATCCCTTAATTCTTTGAATTCTTTTGTTGGTCGATCCGTTTTTAGTGCACTACAATTGGCTAATTTTATAGAGTCCTTAAACCATAGCGCATTTTTCTTCAAAAAACGTCCTGTCGTTCTTTTAGCGGCAATCCATTTTTGTATAAATTCAGATTTAAAATGTCGTAGGACACCACTTAACAAATATCGTTCACTATCTGTGCAATCAGTGATATCAAACAGTTTTTCTTCCATGAATTTGAAATTTTCTTCTAAATTTGTACCTGAACAACGTTGCATAAGTTCATATAATGTCATTCTAGTCATCTCATTAATCATACTTGAAGATTCTGGGGAAAAAATATTTTTTTTCAAATATGCTATTTTGTGTGATATTTAAAGAACTTTTAATAACGACATTTAAATAAAATGGGGCAAATTGGGGCAAGGTTTCTATTTGAAAATATTTAAAGGAAACCTTGAAATTAATAATGGTTAGAAAAATAATGCTCGACAAGGTTCGACAGACCAACTTAAACTCTATTGATTATTTTTTTAATAGCGTTCGGATAATGCTGGTACAACTTTGGAACCTTGAAATCCATTCCCTAGAAATCACTTTAATACCACCTTTTCATTTATTAAGTACAAAACACAAAAATCGGTGGCGACAAATTGATTCTGAATATATTTATAAATCATTTCATTTCAGTCACAAAAATCGGCGTTTATTGTATACATGATTATTATATACGATGGAAGAGGCAGAATTAATTACACGTAATCGAGAATTTTCGCGAAACAACATTGACTAAATAAAATAATGTTAGACATACTGCGCCTGCAGCCGTGAATCTAGCAACAATGACAGCGAATCAATAATAATCCATCAGAGATAAAATACGAGAATACCTACCTGCAAGCGATTAGTTTTCTAGTGCGAACCTCAGTGGTTTAAGCAACATGCATCATCGTATCAGAGACAAGTTATTCAGGAGTGATAATTAGGGCGAATTACGAAATTGGTGTACATCAATAAATTACGCTCCAATTACACTCGTGTCCACCAGACTTTGGTGAATTAATATATCGATAATTAATTTTACGGTCCCGTGACAATATAAATGTATGAGAAAATGTAGAAATCTTCTCAGCAACTATCTATCTAGTTAGGTATATAGAAATACATTTATCAACTTAATAATACCAATATTTCATATGAAAGCATGTATGTACAGTCGAAATCATGAAAACATGGTAACTAACACGCCGTTTTTGTAGTATGCCAAATTCTTCTATCCTTAGCACACCATTTTTGCTTTGACCACATTCATACATCTTCTTATGCATGCTCTCCGGTTGTTGAAAATTTGAACAGGTCCATCTTTCAATATTTGATTTATCTGATCGTGTTAAGTCGCAAATGCTATCTGCTCCTGCGATCTTCAATACTCACCTTATATTTTGTTTACCATCATCCTTGCACTCATACGTTCTCCATAACCAAACCACCTAAGCGATCATTTTTTTATTCGGCCTCCTACAATATTTCTGTACTTAACGCCATCTCTGTAAATTTGTAGCAATAAAATATCGCAATCAATCGTGAGTATAATTTACGCCCTATATACATCTACTCATCCTCATCATCATACACACTACGCGCCACTCACACAATGCACGTCACGTGCCGACACAAGAAGATGTCTTTGGATGGGTGAGCATTTTCTTTTCAGGACACGTATACTTCACAAACCTAACCCACCAAAATTTCATACTAAAATTAAAGCACGCCGTATTGGTTTATCTTATTTTTCCGTGTGAAATGTGAAAATAAATAGATAGGATAGATAAATTCTCGAAATCATTCTACATAATTTATTCAATTTGATTTAAATGTGTTGAATATACTTTACTTGAAGGTTATTTTTGGTTATACTATACATGTGGTAAGATGAATTGTAGAAATACGTCAGAGAAAAACACTGAGACAAAATAATAAAATAATAAAAAAAGGCAAACATTGTCTCTTACAAGGAACTGTCAGCCGTGACAAAGACAGGGACAAGGAGATGGAAAATGGTACACAAGAAAGATATTTATTTTTAAACACAGGAGATACAATATTTTATTTACATGGTACAGGATGGTTTATTCGCATCGCCCCACCAGCAATTCACACCAAGCAAATAAGTGTAGTGCGGTGAGACGAGTTAGATGTAAATAGTACGCTGCTTGTATCACTGGTAATGTAATTCTCTTTGCGGCTATTATCCACCTGCCCGTACACGTGTTATCCCGCGGTGGGAATAAATCAGGTATCGCGTAACGTGAAATTAACTTCCGTTAATTTTCACGCCCAGAAAACTACCCCTTAACTTTCTATCTGAATGTTGTTTACAACATTACTCATTTAACAAATATAAAACACTCGTTCTAACTTCTCGTAACACAGTAAAATAATATTTTTAATGCACTTGATGAGAAGTTAAAAAATTTGCGGAAGGAAGAGGTTATGAAGGACGTGTATCGCTAAACGAGGCGTACTAGCGACACCTCTAGGTAAGCCACGCGTGAGAAACGACGACACGGGTCGGTAACAACTTCGCCCACCAAACGCCAGGAGGCGCCTCACCAACAGGGTGACCCCTGGCCATGTACGAAGAAAGGCGTTGGCCCACTCTTTGCAACCATCGGATCAGCTGGCAGCTCCAAAAATCTCGTAACTTAAATTTACGAGTAGCTAACCCTTGATTACATTACCAAACCATCTTGTATCTTTCTAGTGAATACAAATTGTCATTCACAGTAAGTGTTTCAATTTTTTAGCGTCGAGATTTGCTGTCCATCCGATGCTGATGCCAAAGTAAGTGACGATAAATTATAGATCTGCTGGTGGTCGGAATCTGCACGACGTGATAGACAGACAACTAGCTCTTAGCCCAGCATCAACGTCTAATAAAAATAGGTTAGTTGAAGTAAATCAAGTCCACAAACCCAATTTCGGTGACCGTGCTTTCGCGGTGGCTGGACCAAATTTCTGGAACAAACTACCAAATAAACTGAGACAAACAAACAGCTTACCACAGTTCAAAAAATAACTAAAGACGCATTTTTTTAGACAATCATATAAAAACCTATAGAATAAGACCAATACATCACTTCGTAATGTTTCCCACTCCCAGAATGCACTCCGCAAAATAGATGATTCTTTCTAGCACTCACAACCATTATAGTTTTAAATGTTAATTCCATTTTTTGCATGTCATCTAGTGAATAAGTATGTAATAGTAAATAAGTGTTTTTAGTCAGTAAGTTGTTTTGTGTGAAGCGACCTTGAGGTGAGTACTCATGAAAACGGCGCTATACAAATGATCCAAATATTATTATTATTATTATTATGCTTAGAGAGCGGCGTGGACCTCAAACTAAGAGGCTGAGATTCCGACGAAAAACCACAAGGTTATTATAGAGATATTTTGCAACCTTAAGACCTGTTCAGAAAGTATTAATCAAATTTTCATTCGACAAAACTTTTCCTAGAAGACGACAATACGTTTCCTAAAAGAATCAATTGAAATTTTGCTTCTTCAAAAATATCCTGCAACCCCAGAAACGAAGGGATCTGAAAATGAAGTAGACTTTTCTTCTAATGATGCGGCGTGGCAGTAATCATTTTCAGTTTATTGGCATTGTTAATTTAAAATTAAATTTTGTTCTCAATTTTAAACGTTTATAGTTAGTGCAATGTATCCACTTACTTGAAAATGATTATTGATCTTCAAGTTTGTGTTTACTGGGGTATTATGCCGTGTTGTTACGACCTTTCGGGCCGACGTTTCGGATCCCATTGCAGGGTCCATCATCAGGGCTGATGTGTTACAACACGGCATAATACCCCAGTAAACACAAACTTGAAGATTCTGAGTGGCCGTGAAAACCTAAGAACATGATTATTGATATTTTTAAATTTTGATTAAATTGTTTGATAATGTAAAAAGTATCCATTCACCGTAAAACGACACCGAAAAATATGAGCCGGGTAGATTGACTCAATACTCCAAACGCAATGTTTGCGCCGAACAGTCCGTAACAAGTAATTTCATAGTCTTTTACTGGAAATAGATAATTTTTAATACAAAAGGCGTAAATTCCTTCGAAAAACCAGAAGATACCCCGTTATCTAGAAATAATAACAGTTATTTTAAATTTGCTTACTCCCTGCGATTCAGTATTAAGTGTGGAGGAAGAGAATGATCTCCAACCAGTTAGACTAACCGAATTAAGTAATTAATCTCTTGGCTACCTGAACTGTGGGTTTCAAACAAAGGTAGAAAAAAAATTATCCGGAAGACGAACAGTTCATACAATCCTGGAATCAGATATTCAGTAATCAGGGAACCGACTGGTGGTAGATTGAAATGTATAATACCATCTGAACTGTCTCTCGATCTCCATTTCTTACAATTCGGAATGGTTTTCTTAAAGTAATGTCTGTGAGTATGTAAGAGCACAAGTGTCAGGTACATGCGCGAATTGCCACATGTGTGTGTGTGAGCATGTAGAATAAATGCTTAAGAATAGAGAGAATGCTTAAGTATCCGCGGCGGAAGAACGCGGAGCTTTTTTCTGACCACAGTGTTAGAGCAAACAGTCTAAGAGTATACAAATCATGCTGGGATCACCAATTTAGTGGTATGAAAGGCTTAGTAACTGTCCATATATCATTCGTGTTGTACTAGGAGATTGAAAAATACCTAGAGCTAGCTTGTTCCTGCGCGGGAGAGTGTGCGCAGGAAGTGTGTGTAGGAAACGAATTAACTTACTTGATTAGTATTGCTGTATTTCTCTTTCACAAAATAAAGATTGCAAAATTGTGTCGGAAAAAGATGTACATAACACGAGATTAAATGTGGGTTCAACCAACTCTTGAAAAGTTAAATATTGCAGTTTTTGCACGAGTCTTATCGGTTGCAGTGCCAGTAGAGGTGTATGGCAACCGTGCAGCCGCCGTCGGGTCTCGCCTCTGGTTCATCCCTGGTGGCCGGATGAGTAAGTTTGGCCACCAGACGGACTGGTACAGGATAGTCTCCATGTCAGTGCATTCATTTCCATGGTTTGCTGCTAGATGGCTCCATGTGTTCGTTTCACCACAACCTAATACTTTTTGATTTATTTGTGTTCAATAAATCCCGTCATTATACTTTCGTTTTATGCACAGATTGTGAGTATTTGTTTCTCATCCTGCTTACGTTTAAGTGAGGAATTTATCTTTTTAAATCCGATACATTAAAGTGTATTTGCTAGTTGTTGTATGTACTTTTCCGATTTAATGTTGGATCACTTTGCAAACCAAAACCGCCACGGGATTACTGGATTTGTTGAAAGAGTCGAATAATTCCGTCTTTCGGAGAATTTATGTTAATTCAACTCAATCCCTCGTGTATTTCTAGAATGTTTTATTTGAACAGGTGAATCCGTTTATTTGGTGCTTTACGATGCGGGATAATTTATTGAGTTGTTGCTGAATTTCAAACTTTTCCAGGCTTATCAAACTTTTCCAGGTTTATCCGAAATCAATGAGTTTGATTTATTTATATGATTTGTAGAAGTTTAAAATACTTACGACTTTATTCTTCGCTGTCCAGATATAGCTAGCTGATGACTGAAAATACGGTAATAAAGATCGCTGGAACGAAGAATACTGGAACAAGGCTAGAAATATAACAGATTACCAGGCGAGTTTCTTACTAACAAGCACGTTGTATAAATTGAAAATAAATAAATATATTAATATCTTAATTAATAAACGGACTACTATTTCGAAATACTATTACAAAATACTATTTAATATAAATTCAGAAACAGACCACGCAAGAACTGAAGATCATCGTTTCGACAGTAGTAGCGTAGATTAAATAAACATTTGTAAAAACGGAAAGAAACTTGAATTTTTAGAAAACCTAGCAATTAATTGTAACTAAAACGTAATTAATATTCAAATACCTTATATTACATTCCCTTTTATGTGCGTAGTGACCACGCCCATACACCCACCCGACTACGATTTCTCCCCACTCCTTAGGTCGTCCTTTAGTCTTGAGTTTAGTATTAGTAATATTGCTGAAGATTATACGTCACCGAAAACGTTCTAATTATTATAAATAAATAATAAAAATAGAGAATTATTATTTATTAAATAAAATTTAAAATGGCCTTTCACAAAGTTACACAAAATAATTTCGAAAAAAATAAATACTCTTTTGATGTTGCCTTACATATATCTTGCTTTTACAACTATGGTATATTAAAAAGATTTAAATTTTCATCACAGAAATATTGTGTGGTATGAATATATATCAAATAAATATTGTGGGAGTATGTACTTATGTATGTGCGTTGGAAGTTATATTTCCGAGAAATGCATATAACAAACTTGTGCCTTTTCGTATATCTTGCGTTGAAACATATGTGGACAGAATGCGCATGCGAATTTTGCCTAGCTATTCCAACCTAAGGGATACAACAATAACTAGAATTTCCATCAATGACAGTTCCTGTCAACGGATAAAACATCTTACTTGTATAAGAAAGAGAAAGTGAAACAGTAAGCACATAGTTCAATCACCATAAAAACACATTGTGGTGTTGGTGTAATGGTCATAACGCTTGCCTAGTGATCTGGTGGTCGATGGTTCGAGCCCCATTCCAGAACACCAGCAAGTCATTCTTATTTTCATAGCACAGGATTTTAGTTTGGTTTGAGAAATAGTAAGAACTAGCCGTGCACCGTAACAAATCACGGGACATTGCAGAAGCTGAAAGTTTATGAATAGAAAACATTTGTTCTTTAAATTGACTTTATTCGCTTTAGCCTAAAATAAAATAATAATACGAAAATGTCTAGACCGTGTAATTTGACGAGTCGTTACGTGTTGCACGCTGAATGCATGTCATTCTCTAATGATCTTAACTTATAACTCCGGAAAGTTACAGACGTTACGAACAGAGAGACAGGCAAAGAAATTATTATGTTTAGATATTGATACGACACGCATTCCGTGTTCTGTATCTTAAAAAAAATTACGAAATTATTAAGTAAATACATAATCAAATAGAAAATAAACAAAAATATCAGCGTTCGGAGCAAACACAATTTCATAACACCATTTTCAGAAGACTTGATGCTAAATGATGTTATGTAAGATGATGCTAGATGATAAAAGAATCGCTATTGCACTTACATGTGCTAAAAAGTTTTAACACGTCTCAATCATTGGTAATATTTGCAAAATATCTCCTTAAATCTAAATGTTCACCAAAGCACAAAGTAAGTTTAGCTAACTATCCCAAATCAATAAATCCGTGTTTACCCAGCTGTAAGTATCGCGGATAGGAGTGTATAATAAGAACGTCCCAAGACATATTCCATTGTTTGTTTGCTATTCTGTGTGAAGGTAATCATTAAGGGGTTAGTTTTTCAATAAGAGTTTTGACCTCTTTAAGAGTCTCTTTAAAGAAAAAATTAAAGAAAAAAAAGACTCTTTAAGATTTAGAGTAAATAGAGATTTTAAAAAATAAGGTTGATATATAACAGTTATCTGTAGTTGTTTTCGTAACTCACCGATAGACAGCGTGAGAAGTGCTAACATAAGACAAACACTCCTATGTAAAAAATCACAAATGAGTTGGCTTGGACATGTGCTAAGAATGCCAGGGGAACGAATACCAAGAAGAATCCTCTTGGCAACCCCGGAAGGAAGACGGTCGGTGAGTCGCCCCAGATTAAGCTGGGAGAAGAAACAAAAAAATGTTTATGAAAACAGAATGGGTCTAGACTGGTTGACATGCAAAAGTAGCGCAAGAATATGGAAGCACCTTGTCGAGTCTTTGGGCCCCTGACCCTACTAGGATAAGAGGAAAGACGATGATGATGATGATGTTTTTGTGACTTTATTATTTTTTTGGCTTTTAATTGATATTGGTCTTAATAAACTTATTTAATGAGTAAGAAAACTAAAATGCGCATTAAAAACTACACACATATTTTCGCCGCATTATCGAGAAAGATTGCTGAGTTATTTTGCGATCTCAATAACCTTTTCAGCGAAGGGGCGATATGTGAAAGGGCATGCCTAGAATGGTTAATCTGACGAATCAGGAAAGGGCCGATCTTTGGATTTTATTGACCCTTTTGGTAGCTGTGGAAGAGGACGAATGTGAATCAAACGTCTTCCAAGCAAATAAAAGCAGTAATCGACGTTGATTTGATGGTGACTACGCCCCTGTAAGTTGGTGTACACGACACAGCTCGGAGATGAGTAGAACTTTTCTAATCACTTGAAAATGCAATATGATACCATTGCATTACAATTACCCTTTATTAAGCCATAGGAATACTCATTTTTCCAACCTCTCCTCTCCGTACTCTATCAGAATAAATTATTTTCACACAAATGAATACTGCTTTTAGTGTTTCAGGTTAATACCGTATATACTATACAAAATGTCGAGATCGTCCTGGAAATATAACTCAGATAAAGTTAGCTCTACGCCAAAACGAGTCTTTGTGTATGTCATGTGCCAAAACTCAAAAATAAAAATTACAAGAATGTCATCACAAAAAAATAAGAAACTGGTTTACCAATTTTAGTGATAATCATAAATTCTGTACTTAAACATTTCTGCCGTCTGCATATTTTCTTTGCGAAGTTCATTTCTGTCTTCTTAACATAATATAAATAATTATCCCGATTTTCATCCCTAAGTGAAAGTTGCGTCAGTGCTTCATATTGATACATAACACTCAAGCGATTGGTGAACTTTGATATGGGAACTTTCGCTCATAAAACGGTCCTGGGAATGCGATGGGTCTCCATTTACTGTACGTTAATGTAGCGGTCATGACGCTCACCTGGTGGTTGGTGATTCAAGCCCCATTTAAGGACACTAGTAAGATAGTCATTTTCATAGCACAGATCTGCAAACACGGAATCTATGTATTTATTATTTAAAGAAAGAATGACAATTGTATATAATCTGAGTTTTTTTTTGTTATGTTAATTTAATTTTTAAAACTTTTTGTATTAATTTCATATAATTTTACAATAATTACTTAAAAAAATATTGATACTACAAAATACACTATAAAAACGTAGTTTTCAGTATAAATCCTATATATGCGAGGTCTTGGTTTCAGCTTGTTTGCAATTTAGATAGCTGGATGAACTTAAAACTTAAACTCACAGTCAACTCGTAAAGATTTTCATGCAATTCCAACACTTTGCTTAATCAATGTCCTTTTAGGTTTAACTGATACATAATATGCAGTAGATATCCATTTTAAAGTCAGCCATTATATATTTTTTAACTTTTTTAAATTCGCAACAAACAAAATCATTTTACATAAAAATGAACAATTTTAAATAATTTTTATTAAATAAGGATAAGTGCTTATTTTGGAAAGCGGAGGAATTTTCTTCATTTCTAAAACACGGTTGGTTTGGTAATTTAATAAGTGATGAAATAATTCGTACCACTTTTAAAAGATTTATGTATTAACAATAAATGAAACTTAATGAATCGATTTTAATTTGAGTCTTTTCAATTGAAAAATATGCCACAAAATGCAAGAAAAGATATTAGAAAAAAAAAGAATTTCTCTCATATACTCAGACGATCGCCTAAACGATATGGTCGTCTCGAATTATTATTTAATCATATCGTCATTTATAATTAGATTTTAGGCCACGTAAAACGTTTAAAATTCAACACCCAATCACTCTTGCTCGCTAAGTACGAGTGTAATTGACAAACTGAACTACGAAATATTTTATACATAATGAACCGGCCTGGTTTGTAGGGGCGGCCGCAGTTTAGTCTGCGGCTGTTAGGCAAGACGAATGGGCAAAGTTTGCTTTAATATTCATCATCTCTTCTCCAGATAGTTCTCTTTCATTACTGGCTTAAGAGTTGTGCCAACTGCTTGACTCCTTGTGCTCCTGGTAGCTCTAACATGGATATTTTTAATATTTATAGTGTAAAATGATAATAATAATATATTTGAATAATTTATATAATGTCATTATCAGGAGAACTCACCGCAAGGTTTACCGCTTTACAAATGGAATTTTTAAAATCAAATTAATTAATCAATTAGAAAGATATACAGAAAAATCTAATTTACGAAAAAATATTAGGTTACTACTGGGATTCGAACCCAGGTCACCTCTTTTCCGGGGCCGGTGCTCTGACCACTAAGCTATAGCAACCCTCTATGTTTCCGTGAATATATCGACCTTATATGTAGTTCTTATTTTTATTAATTGATTAATTTTTATTTTTGTCCATAGAGCAATCCACTTTTTTGATACGGTAGTTGAAATTACTTTGCGATGCCACCGCTAGATGGATGCCAGAATTAATAGAATAATTAATTTTATTTCGACATACATTTGTACAACAGATATTATATATATTCAAGAACACATTCATATTTTAGAAATTATTTTATAAAACAAAATAATGACTAAGAAGCTTATTTACTATTACTTAAGACTACAATACTGCGTGACTTGCAAAAAAAAATGGAATGACGGCCAAAACTATAGTGAGAAGGGTCAGAAAAAATTAGAGTTTTTGCGGAGTGCATAATTGGAGTAGAAAATATTAGATACTATAGAAAATATAGATTGTTTAGGTCTGATTCTATAGGTTTTTGAATGATTATCTAAATAGGTAAGTGCATCTGTAGTTGTTTTTTGAATTGCGGTGAGCTGTCGTTTATTATGTGTAGATAGAATACAGTATTAATTTTCAGTGTCCAAAAGTTAATAATTTCATACAATCATGTCAATTTCATCGACTATTTTGAGAAAAAGTATTACGAATTATTTAATGCATGTATAGGTTTTTTATCATGATTTTATTTATTTGTCTTTGAGCTATCTTGTTATTAACATTTAACCCACTTCTTACCTAACAATCGCTTTGAAATTCGGCAATGAAATGTAATCATGACCATAGTTCAATAATCATTCATTAATTCTATAAAATCAGGTAAATTATTCAAAAATAATATTTTTGAATGTTTTTACTACGTATTTCATCACCGTTATCTAAAATTGTGAGTGCCGAATTCTGTGTCCAAAATATTTTACAAAGTATTTCAATTTATGATATGATGTAAAAAATCAATATATTAATTAGTTAAGGTTTACGGATGACATTTTTATGAAACTGAAAACTCGGAGTAGCTTATAAGTTAACTTAATGGTTGGCAGATGCAAGAAAATCAGTAATAAAATGAAAACCATGGCAAACAGCTTCGCAAAAATCAGGCAGATTCAGTATATAGATTAAATCTATTTTGTACAAACCCAGCAGCATATCTATTTTTGGAATGTACCTAATATAAAGAAAATATTCACCATGAAATAAATTACAGAAAGAAATAAAGAGTTGAATCCACCTACTTTCAATGAAAGGTTTTAAGTCTATCGTTACTTATATTTTTTAAGTGGTAATTTTTTATGATCTGTGTTTTGGAGGCGAACTTTCTAGAGAATTGTAAGTAATACAAATATTGTAAACTATTTCAAAATAAAATGTGTATTTTACTTAAATCTTTAATATAAACCAGATACTGGCAACTACGTGACAATGTTATTTATAACCACAAAGATCTATCAAAGAATTAATAGATTTGTGATTCAGTGAAAATAAAAATAGTGAGAACTTAAATTTAAAATGAATGAAGTTTGCAAAGTTGCCCTACCATCGCGGATTGATTTTATTATTCTGTGTGAAAAAACTCACTATTCCAACTTCGTTTTAAGAAAGATTAAAGGAAGTACGGAGTTCATCACAAAACTGTTACAAATGAAAAGGATATTAAATTTTCACATTATAAATACGAAAAAATAATTTACAAAGTTTGAGAAACTCCCAACTTCCTGGAGAAATCATTAGGGAAGTTGCAGAGCCCGAAGATACCTTTAAATAATTCCGACGAGTAAGTTTTCTATTCGATTCTTCCTCGTGAAAGAAACAAGTTCAGTGGAGTTTGATTTATTTCGATTTTCTACGGACACAATGTTTCTTCATCATTTGAAGATTCAAACATAGAGCTATAAACATTGATGTTGTTTTCATTACATTTATTTTAATGTTTGTACGATATTTATTTTTGCCTATCTAGGTCTATTTCAAAATTATTGTGCTTAGGTTAGAATAGTTTTTTGAGTTTACAGCTTATTTCCACTCCACTATTGCCCATCTTACGAATGAGTACATTTTTTTAATTGACTTTTTTCCATGTTGGAAAATCGAAATTTACATCATTAAAGAGTTAAGGTTGTTATTACAGTCGTTCATATTCAAGGTCATCAGGAGGACGATCTGTACCCGCAAAGGGCGGACTGATTAATACTTCCTGGGGCGTAAATTATATGCACTTTGTTGTGAAGTGTTCACTTCTTCTACGGTAGACGTCGCCTGTGTGAAATATGTACTGGTTACGTCGGTGGATTTTTCTGCGATGTCTCCTGACGACGTTGAATATGAATTCAAAAAAACATTGAGAATCGTTTCTCGGAAAAACATACGGTTCGTATAAAATATCCGTAACCATTTAGAGTTAAAAATGTCTAACAGTGTTAAAAATTGTTTGTTCAAACCTTGTCTGTACCCCATCGAAATGAAAAACTGCGAAATCCGAAGTAAACATTGTTTGTTCAAATCTTGTATACGAATGGCCGCTAAAATCTAATGTCTCATTTCAATCATTAGAATACCTGCAGTAAACATTAAAAATTTTGCAATTCTTATAGAGTGTATAAATTCATCATTTTATCAGCCAATTAAAATTATTATTCCACGGTAATTCGATGTCTCAGAAATATAAAAATCTTTATAAAAATCAAATAATCAGTATTTAAAAAAATTAAAAATTGTTTTAAGATTAGTAAAAGTAATAAGAAAATAAAATAAATTGCAACTTCTCTTTAAAACAAATAAAAATATCAAAAAAATTTACTATAATCTGATATTTCGTTGAGTAAATTTATGAACGTCCGATTTGTGACTTACATCTCTGTTTCAAAAGTCATTATGTAGAATCCATAATCACATGTACGGAAAACGAAACCCTTTTTTTGCACAGCGTGATAATGCCTTTATAAGACGAAATACGTCTTAATTAATTTAAATGACTACAATAAAAGAATAAGTGTTCTATTTTCATGCATGTGGTCATAAGATGATTTATATTTTTGATTTATTTTAACGCTTCAACAAGCCATGAGGCTCAACTACTAAAGTCACAAAACTTGAGTACCAGTAAATAAAAATAGATTTTATTGTCATTTAACCGAGAATCGAACCCGAAACTCGATGTGGGAAGCCAACTATGAGGCTGTGAGGGCTGTGAGGCTATGAGGCTATGAGGGCTGATTTATTTCACTTCCTATGGTAAGAAATTTCTGCATGTTACGGATAGAATCACTTGACTGTTGGTATTCAGATTTATTAATCGAGATATTAACCACTTCCCGATTAACTAAAGCTCTGAAACTTTCAGTATTAGTTTACTTCCTTCATTCAACATTAAATTATTTGAACGCGATTTTTTTGATATTTTAAGGGATATAAATAATTTAAATATAATATTTCTTGCCGAGAAAAGAATGAAATACATCACAACATTTAGATGCTACTGGTCAAGTAAAATATTTTTTATAGAAAAATATTTAGCCACATGAGTATCTATAAGATATTTTTGTCAATAATTGCTAAAATTCTAGTAATTTGAAGATTTTTTGTTAAAATAAATTGTGTATTTTAAACCTTAGCGTGTCCTCAAACATTATTTTTAAATGCTTGTTTGTAGTTAGGTTTTTGGGTTATTAAGTCCCCGAAAAAATAATTATATAACATTAAAAATTCATTTTTGTTTTCAACATTTAGAGTACCACATTTTTATTGAGATGTGCGATATCTGCATCAATAATTCTAACCAATTTTATTTTGTTTGCTTGTTCGCCGCTTACATTACACTTACATACAATCATATATTAAATATATGATTTTTGACTATTCGGAAATTGGTGGAATGTGAAATATATAATGTATTTTATTGTGCATTTTGTACCCTGTTTACGTGTCATTAAAATAAAATTTAGAGGGATTACAGGACCATTAAGGCAAGCCTGACATTAAGGTAGAAATTTGGTGATTTTTTACAAGAAGGTGAAGGTGAATTTTTTTTTTAATGTTGTGTCATATCCGTTTCCATGGATCTAAATCAATGTAAAATTGGGAGCAATTCGAAACAAAACCCTAAAATATTTTTTGAGCTATTGTTATTCGCTTAAAAATATTTAGTTATCGGATAAAAAATCAGTAAGCTATATTTAAATATTTTATTTCTTCTTTTTTTTCCTATAAAAAAGATTTTCTTATTTGTTTCGGACAAACGTGAATCGGCGAAAGTTACATCTCAGTAAAGGCGGAGGAGCTCTATGGGAAAGGACACGAATTTTTTATTACGAGTTAAACGTTTATTGTGTACCTCAGTAAGTTCCAATAAAAAAATAAATCATATTTTTGTGAAAAATCACTCAATTTCTATCTAGAATTCAAGGTGTGGTGAATCCTGTTAAAAAGAAAGGCATCTCAGATATCCCTAAAAGTTAAATTGAATTCAAAAATGACCCGCACACGGTGAACATTCATGAGTTTGAGTCTTCGCGTCACTGTCTCGTGTTCCCCGAACAAGTTGACAGTGTAGTTCCTTGCTGCAGGCTTAAGGCTGTATCCTTCAGGGCCGGATCCAGCCTGTCGGGGCTGTAAGCCCACTCAGTGTCGGGCTTAAGGGCCCGCCGGCTGCAGAACAATCCCGGGCAGCCTTGCGAGCTGTATCAATCACCGAGCGGGCGAAAATTAAGGCTGCCAAGATGTAAGCTTTAAGGGTGGAATCCAGTTCCAGCGAACAACTGTTTTCTCTGTCGGGACAAGATTTTGATGCGAAAAATATGACAGGTTATTAGATAAGATGTAAAAAGAACGCGTAAATATTTATCTTCAATCTCAATTTATGAAAAAAATACGATTAACCATATTAAAAAAACGCGACTCGGTGTTTTATAAATAAACATGCAATTACCCCAAATACACCAAATATGAAATAACTTATGTAGATTGTGACGGCAAGAACACAGGCAAAGCCGTAAAAAATACGAGAGTTAAAAAACATCGCCGTTACCTAAATCAAAACTTCTCGGAATTCGCCCGTCATATAATTGATGCCGATCATTATTCTTCATAAAGGATCGATAGTGAACATTTTGAAAAACGTAGAAATCCTAAAGAATTTTAATTCTAACAAAAAACACTAATTAATGACATCACATTCTACAACACGTCTCCCAACCTAAGCTTGTCGCCGATAATGACCGAAAAAACCCGCCCCTCTAAGCGACCCGCTCCCCTATCCTAATAAGTTAACAATAAGCTTGAGAATACCGTGTTCGCTCAGGTATTTATAAAGGCTTGTTTTTCGTTCAGTGTCTTAAATTCAAAAAAATATATATATCAATGGTGTCACGAGCATATAAAACTTTATTACATTTCAAAATTTTAAATTCAAATTCAAGTTTCAAAATTTTTACCATACATTTTATGTGCGTATCAGGGCACTCAACTGTACCGAAGAACATATCCTTGCAAAAATCTGAACATATATCATTACAAACATACCATTAAGTTTAACTTTTTAGTGTTGTTTTTAGGTCTCCTGGTAATTGTATATATAAATTAGCAATTAATTGTAAAAAATATTTTTCCGAAACCTGCGTCAAAACCTCTGCAATAAGTAATTTTATCAAAATGTACCTAAATTGCTCAGCATTTTATACAAGCCACTTCCATACCGCTGCTCAGCAGAAAATTGAAGTATATTTTTAATTTATAGTAGACTACTTTATATAGGGTTGTGCGCTTAACTCAATAATTAAGAAAAAAAGACTCAACTAACGCTACGTCTGCGTGTAATTTATATTTGTGAGAGAGAAAGTTATAATTTGCTTAATTAAATATCAAGCTGTAATTAAAATGTTGAGTTTTATTGCTGAGCTAAGCTTAAATGTGAACGAACAGAATATTTTATGATTTATAAGTCTGGTTTGTTTATGGGCGTGTTACTTTGCTAAAGAAATATTTTAGGGGTTTTCAATGAAAATACTGCAGCTGTAAAAATTAAAGTTAATGAACGTTTTATTACTGTGGCTAATATTTGATTTCTTTCAACTTTTAATCGAAAGGTATTTGCGTTAAATCCGTTATCGAAAAGTCGTTTAATTTAAAGCTTTTTCTTTTTACATATAACTAGCTGTAACCCGTCAAAAATGATGGTATTTTTACATGTCAGTTCCTAAATAATGAGTATTTATTTATTTATAAAAAAAGGAAAATATTTTTTTATACCATAATGAAGTTAAAGACGTTACACGAAGTTACGGATGGACGGACAGACAACGAAATTATAGTAATTGGGATTACTACGTCGGGCTGCGAGATAAACGAATGCCTCATAACTTCAAGGACTCGTACAAAAAGAGACTTTATAGAGCATGTAGGACAATAATTCTTACTCGTTTTGGGATTAATGCAGAAGAGAGAGAGAGACAATTTTGAAAAATTTGTGATCGAGTGGTTAATCTCAATGGAGGATATGAGTGCATTCTATTATCTCAGAGAACCAAAGCATTATTGCTAGTAGTTAGAATTTTGTAAGATTATACGCATTAATTTTAGTTTAATTATTTTTATTGTGTTATATATATTTTTTTATTGTTGTAATATATTTTTTATATAAATACGACATAACATCCATGTTTTATCTCTTATAATTTACGATGTACTTTTTAATTTCCACTCACCTCAGTACCTAAAATCCAAATTCAACATTCTTATCATTGCCTTCCACTTCGTTCAGCTGAAAGTACTTCTATTCATCCCCATTCATAATACTGTATTTTTTAGCTCCTCATTCAAAGTGCAGCTCGCTAGGCGGTGGAATCAACTATGCACAGACATCACTTTTTGAAAGTTTGTACCTATTTTGTTTGTCCGAAAACACAGAAATTTTCACAGCTTCAAGGATTGTTTTACCTTTTTTTTTTTAAATGCACAAACTAGACTTCCGACAAAAAATATTCAATATTGCAGTAAACAAAATACCGTACGTCAGTGGAGTTAATAATGATCTTTCTTTATCTGATGTTTCTTTAGAATAGGGATAAGCATCCTTTTAATGTTGGTTATTTTTTCCCAGCTCAATTCATATATATGTCGCACGTATAATATTTATTTTGCTAATCCTAACATTAATGTTGATATTATTGAAGATATCCTATCATCATTACCAGTCACTCTCACACAACATCAATTTTCTTGACCTGAACCCATAAAACACAAAATCAATGGTTTATATAAAATTGAAAATATTGATTTTCAGACGTTTTCTAGTAGATATGTTCAATAATTAGAAAAAATATATATATGTTAAAAGGAATATTGCTAAAAAAATCTCCACTTTATAAAATATATAGTGGTATCATTACCAGCTACATAGGATACAGTTACCAGGTATCATTACAGAAATATATGAATGACTCCTGATTATGAACGTATATGAGAATATGTGATGTTCTTACGATGGAATTGGTGAACGTTGAATTGTGTAGAGTGATCACTTAAGCCAGCTCATACAGACTAGAATGTAAGAGACTTCTATCCACTGTTTTCATACGTAAATAAGCTTCGTCTCTGTGACACTTCTATAATTTATCCTTAATTACTTTATTAATATGTTCGTACATGATCGCATTACATTGATACACTAAATATATGATTTATATGCATGTGCTAGAGCAAGCCGAAGTCACGTGTATTAGAAGAGTGGGCTGAGTTTGAAATAAGTAATGTATGATTTTTATGTAAAATAAAATAAAATAAAAATGCAAAAAGCAAACTAAAGCAATTTTATCCTTCCTAAAACCTAGTTTAACCCTTCTTTGTTCCTATCCATCTCCTACTCGTCATTGGAGCATTTTATTTTATTACGTTAGTATTGTAGTACTGTATTACGGATTTCAACTATTCCAAAAAATTCTGTTGTTGTTTGGAAAAAATTTACAACTGAAAATAAACTCGCTGTTATATTGATATTATCACGGGATCATGGCTGTGAGCGGCAAATGAAACACGTGAAATCAATTAACAATTTATTTACTAATTCGACACGAATTTGATTAAGCACCGTTCGCACTCTTCTTCGTCTATTTATTACTTGTTTATGGTATGGCACGAGTTTCCAAATTTGCTCGCCTCCATGTCGGTATCGCCTGTTAACAACTCTGGCACAAGGCCTCCGTGTATTTATAATTATCCCTCACTTCTGGAATATTCCGGAATGGTTAAGATAATTTCACAATCATGTAAAATGTTTGAAAGACTTCGATTAAATGTAGTTAGCATTGTTTTAGACTGTCGTGGCAGAATGATTGCAAGTAGTTAATTAATATAAAATAAATAAATAATTACACATCATACTTTTATGCCAATGCCTGACTTTTGCTTCCTTACTTACTTTACCACATTTACATACACGTATCGTGCTAAGGAGGAATGAATGTTAACACTTGAAATAAATAGGCGATATATTAATTAATGATTAATTAACTATTCAATGTGCAAAGTCACTTAAATCGAATTAAACTTAACGCTTTTATTTAAAGTATACTTCATCGCAATATATCACTCATATAGAACACTTTACTATCGCTGGGTAACATGTATTTAATATTCACTGGAACATTCCACCTAGTTTTCGCCGCAGTATTTATCGCATTTATTTATTTCGCCAATTAGGTACTTCGCTCGATTGTTCGCAATATTTATCGCATCGATTACCTCATGACTGACCGCATTGGGCGTTGTCTTGCGCGTTCGAACTGTCAACACGACCTCACTTACACCGCGGCGCCGTATTTATACCCGAAAATGCTGGTATTTAGGAGAAGATTCTCGTTGCTTCTCGGTTGTCGATCACCCTAGATTGATATATGTAGATATTGTAGATGTTTCGATAGTGTCATGTATTATTCAGACAATATGTAAATTATTTTTAGCATGCCACCCCGTGACATATATTATTTATATATATCATACTTAACTTCATACTTCCACGAATTGGTAGCATTACCTACTTAGTTATTTATTTATTTATTATATTTATTAATACAGTAGATACATAATAATGTTTTTTATAATAAATTATCTATTTTATAACATTTTAAAGACATTATACTCTCCATAATATGAACCAAAGCTTGAGATTATGGGAGGAGTATTTACAAGCAACAAATTGGAGTACAAAAGCAGAAACTATTTAGAAGTAGTACTTTTTTTATACAGAAACCATTTGAGATATGTGGACAATGTTACAATACATCATTGTCCAAAATCAAGGATTTGATTTTTTTCTTAAACTTTTTGAATGTTCTTTTCTTGAAATTTGTTTTGCGACAACAATGTATTGTACCATCTAACTCCCAAGTATTTATAATGATGTTGTGCCGTGGTGGTTCTTTGGGTTGGTATCTTTATTTGACCCCTTGTTCTATGTCTATTACTTATACAGTCTAAGTTATGTACCTACCGCTTATTTCGCTGTGATAGGTTCTTTTAAAGTTCTTTGTTTTCCGTCATAAGCATTTTAATTTTAATTAAATAAATTAATCGATTGTACGATCCCTACACATCCACCCCTGAAAGTGGAAAAACTCAACGAAGGAGCACGTTTCCGAAAGCCCGCAATTAAAATGAAATTCGGCGTTCTGGGTACGTCCGTTAACTAACATGTTCTCGTGAAGGCGTAATTCATTTCCGTTTCAGGTGAACCTTTGGGGGATGAGGGGGCTGGTCGAGGGAGGCCATTTTGATTTGTGTTTGGTTTTCGTAAATTTCCTGCAGCACTTTTGACACGATCTGAATATTAGTATTATCTAATTAAAATCGTTTAATTAAAACCGGATTTATCCATTATTAAATTAATTGACAATTATGTAAATGATAATTAACTACAAATATAATTAGTTGTTTTTTTATGTTTTATCATTTATTACTGGAACACTCGCCCCAGGGCAGACTTTGTGTTAATTTATTGTAACAATATCATGCCATACAAATATTATTCAAATGGGTTATATATTAAAGTTAAATAGCTTTAACCCGACATTTGTATACAGTATACTGAAAAGATTTTCTTTAATTTTTTTAACAGAAAATCTCTGAATAAAATTAATGCTTGCAAGTAACCATCAAAAAACTTGTTAGAAAATCAAAAAATATGGTGTGCAGAATATTTTGACGCATTGTTTCATTTTTTGACAGTTTTAAACATCATAGGTGATAATGAAGTAGCGATAATAAATAATAAAATAATCAAACATATAGCGAAATTTACATATCTGTTTGATTATTTTTATTAAGAAATGAATCTTGTTAGTAATGTGCCGCGTTAGTATGCGCTGTCGCCGCAGGAGTGCATTGTCGCCGCAGAAGTGCATTGTCGCTACAGGAGTGCATTGTACAATGCAGTTGAAGATGGTTATGCAAGTCGTGGGGTTAGAATTACTGCAGGTATCTGCATTGATAATGTCCTTAATGGGCATCAAAGCAATGTAGACCCGGGAAGCATCCGATTATCTGACTTCAGTACGCGAAGATTAATTTTTATATTCTATAACTGCATTTTATTTCCTCTACTTGAACAGTGCGACAAGTCATCAAAACTAATAATTAAATTAAAACATTACTTACCGTACTTAAAAATAATATATTATCACAACTATGCCATTATTGTGTCAATCTCATGAAAAAATTATGAGTAGGTATTCAATCAATTGTGTGTTATCAGTACAAGTAGCTATGCTTTTTTTCCAATATTTCTGACTTATTTTTTGTGAAACGTAAAACTATCTTGACAGTAATTTAAATTGAATATTAAAAATTTATTCGCATGAATTTTTGATTCAAATTTTCAAGTTACAATAATTTTATTTGACTTAAATTGACTTGACATAAATTATTTGATATAAATTACGAAGATTTCCTTTTAATTTATTTTTATACTAACTATGAGACATTTTATTCACGCCACATAAAAATAAATCTAAAATACATCACATAACATAAGCTAGATTCAGACGCAGTGGATAGAAAATAGCTGATGGTGAAGAGTAGTGTGTGGCTCAAAAAATTATCAACTAAAATTAAATGCTAATACCCACTTATCAAGATAACTTATAGATGTCTTACAGAGATGAAGATGTTTTTATGGAAAAAAGGTATGGAAGTCTTTGAGAATTTATATAGAGCTCATGACCTAACCTACAGTTGTCTTAAGTGATCACTTTAGACAACATTCACCAATTGATTAACATATATTATATTACTTCTTTATATAACATATATTATATTACTTCTCCTTAATACTTTTGTTATTGTATATTTACTCTGTAATTATTTTTTTTATCTGTTATTTTATGCTCACTTTTAACATTATTATGTTACTTTATATTAACTCTGTATTCTACATATTTTATCTTTATTATCTTATGCTTAGTTTTACTTACTCTCATTTTATATTATAAGGTAATTAGTACAACATCAAATTACTGTAATAGGTTTTGTAACCGTTGAAATAAATAAATAAATAAATATGACCGACCACCCCATCTATCAAATTTTTGAAGTTAAATATTTTTCCGCCATCTGTTGTTGAAAATTGTCATCAGTATAACAAAGTCGCCGCTGGTAATGATATCTATTTTTGACTTGGGGTATGAAGCAATATTTTTTGTATGCTAAAAATGTGGGGTGTAAAACCAAAGGCAGCAATATAAAAAAAAAAATAATGCTCTCATCGAGGATTCATAATTTATTACGTACTGAATTCAAAATTTTGTAGGAAACATGATTTTGGATTAGAATTAAAACAATACATTAAATCTAGAAATCAGTACCTACATTTAAAATTCATAATCCTCGGTGACTGCATTAAAAACTTCTTTTTTTATATTGCTGTCTTTGCTTTTATACCCCACATATGACATTCATCCAAATTACTAACAAAAACACTAAAATACGTCTGAAAATTATTTAAAATTTTCACTCATTTTTAGACCAGTTATTTTATATAGGTACTCAGAATATTATGGTATCTTATCCCTTAGGGATCGTGATCAATTAAGATATTTTGATGTCTCACAGAGACGAAGCTATATGGGAAAGTAGATCTGTAAGTTTTTCAATGTTCGCATCCATCGACACTCTCTGGGGACAAAATCTAGAATTGTGTTTAAAAAAATTTGAACAGGCTTAAAATATTTTGCCTTATACTCACACTCACTTACCTTTGATTTTTTCATGTATGTACATAGGTAAATTTTTATCTGGAAGGTAAAATCGCCGGCTTCGTCCGTGCCGTTAATCCGTTTCGCAACGATGGCAACCCTGCTGTAACGGCGGGAAGCCATGTGTCACATGACGCACCGGAAGCGGCCACAGCCTCTTGTTCCCACCAGCCGGAAATGAACGGAATATCCCCGAATTTGCGCCTTTGGGCTCACTTTATTATGCCACCAGCCGGCTTTATTTGCTCCTCTGGGGCACGCCAGGCATACATTCTTAATAATCACGTTAATCAAAAGTGATATTTTGGAAATAATTATTTGAATATGAAATAAATAAATACCCTCAGAGCTAGGTAAAAAGTACATAATAATTTTTTTATTAATTTTAGGTAGATAGAATTTGTGAGTATCTCATTTTAAAAAGTTGATTGCTTTAAAAAATGGAATAATGTGTGTGTTAATCAATTAAGATGAGACTACATATAAGGTCGAAAAAATTACGTTAATTTACCAAGCTGAGGTGGTGAAATTAGATAAGGCGCCATTCTCAGGTAGAGTGGAGGTCCGTTGGTCCGAATTCCGGTAGCAGCTAAATTTTTTTTTTGTAAAATTAATTTTCCGTATTTCACATTAATAATTAATAGAGAATTTGTTTTCTCTTGTTATGCCGCCAAATGTCTCAAGGGCTATGGCAACATCTTTAAAAAATAACGCTTCATGATTTTACAAAAAAAAGATACCTAATACTGTCACGCAACGTAGCTTTAAGAGGTAAATGAAATCAATAAAACAATTAAAGTTTAATTTATTATTAAAGAACATCATTGGACAAGAGTTGAGTCGAAGTGCCGTTATTAATTTTATAGTCACTAAATGTTTCCAGAATTTTTCGCATGCTTATTTTTTCACTATTTCTTAATTTGCACAAATCGCACAATATTTCTATCGCTCAGATCACTTCTGGTAAATTCCGTTCAATATTTGCAAGTAGAAAAACTTCTTGCCCCGGTAAAAACTGAGCCTGCTTTGTTGGTAGCATCGCCCGTCACGAATGGATGATCACACTGATTTTCACTGGGATGTCGTACACGTTATTGTCATAAATGAGTGACCCTATGTTGCGTGACGATCTTCTATTTATAAATCCACCGACACTATTTCGGAACTTTCCAAAAAATTGTAGATGATTCCAGAATGTCCCATGGTGCTGTTGTCGTGAGAGTAGGTTCACTTTTTCGTGACAATACTTACGTACATTTTGAGTAAAAATAACATGCCTGCCTCATCTTACACGGCCTGAATCTAAAGTTTACCCTAAATTTTTTCCTAAATTAATGAGTTATAATGAGTAATGAACTTTCATAATAGATTCAGACATTTATGTGTGCACCTTAACCGGTCGGAAGCCGGCCGTACGTAACGCGGAATTTCGCGCACAATTTCTGTTTTTTAGTCAGTTTTTTGTGATGGTTATATTCACGTAAAAATCAAAAATAATCGCTAAGATGTTGCAGTTTCTGGTTTTTCAATATTCACACTTCAATAATAAGTAACGAAATTTACTGTCGAAAATGAACGCACATGTTTATCAAATAAAACCATGGAAGCAATAACACATAAAATGTTTTCAATATTTTCAATCTAAATATATCAAAGAATATAAAAATACTTAATTTTAATACTTTTTTGTTTAAAAATAACACTTTTTTTAACAGATAAATAACACAATTAATGCGCGGTTTGAAGACGACATTTGGAATGATTTTCGTCCGGTTTGCGCGGTAAATGATGTTACTTGACAAATAGAACTTGTTCATTCATTCAAAAACTTCAGATACAACCAACAATAAGTTTTAAAAACTCATAAACGCAGATAAAATAGATCTGCGCTCCGGCACATAGAGGGTACAAAAGATTTCTCGCAGATCTGCGCTCCGGCACATAGAGGGTACAAAAGATTTCTCGCAGGTCTGCGCTCCGGCACATAGAGGGTACAAAAGATTTCTCGCAGATCTGCGCTCCGGCACATAGAGGGTACAAAAGATTTCTCGCAGATTTGCGCTCCGGCACATAGAGGGTACAAAAGTTTTCTCGCAGATCTGCGCTCCGGCACATAGAGGGTACAAAAGTTTTCTCGCAGGTCTGCGCTCCGGCACATAGAGGGTATAAAAGATTTCTCGCAGACCTGCGCTCCGGCACATAGAGGGTACAAAAGTTTTCTCGCAGGTCTGCGCTCCGGCACATAGAGGGTATAAAAGATTTCTCGCAGATCTGCGCTCCGGCACATAGAGGGTACAATAGTTTTCGCGCAGATCTGCGCTCCGGCACCCGAATAGTAAATACGTTCAGCCCCGAAAGCACAAGCATTCGTTGAGTCAGTCAGTGCCAGACAATACATTTCTTATATTTGGGTCATTTTGTTATTTTTCGTTAAAATTAAAATGTTCAAAGCAAGAAAACAATATATGGCTTGACATTATATTAAATTAAAAATAAATTAAAATACTAAGTTTTAAACCACATATACATTCGTTAACTAGTTTCGGTTGGTCTCAACATTTTTCAGTACAAGTTTTTATGTAAAATACACTGTGTATGATATATACTATAATATAAACTCATTTTATACCAACGACATTACTTAACGGTTTAAATTTAAGTTTCATGAAGGATTTAATATTATTTTAAATTTAATAAAATAAAGTTCATTTACATCGAAATTTACGTCTTTTTTTTACATTTTTATGCTAATGTTATCTTTTCAAGCCGAATGCATTTTCCCATTTTCCCCAGAACTACTGAAAGACAGGAATCTCATAGTGAAACAGTCAAACACACTGAAGTTGGCTATTGATGGAAGCACACTTTCCTAGATTTTGAACTAAAGGCAGTAACCGGATAAAAATAAAAAAGGGCAAATTTCGCTAGAACGAGCACAAAAGTAAAGATTCAATTTATTTTTGCTCTGAATGCCCTGACCTACGAGAAATTGCTTAAAGCTAAACTTCTCAATTTTTTTTTAACCAAAGATTCTTGAATTCATTATTTGATTTTTGGTTACTGGACAAAATAATAAAACAGACTACTACAAACATTTATCGGATGGTCTATTTTATTTGGAATGTTAACAGAGAAATACATATTTCAGGTCAGATCATGGATAAAGAAGAATAAGTTAGTATTTATGCTTTAACTCCTTTGAGAAATTCTGCTCAAAGCGCTTTGTAAGCCTAATAATAATAATATACAGGTTGTAGGCCTCGGGCCATTGCATAAGACTTCCTTAAACATTTCTCATGTAAGTAGCTTCATGCGACTGTGAGACTTCTATACTTTATCTCAATGAAAAAGCCAAATAGTAGTTCTCGATAGATTATCTATATACTTTTATAAATAAACTAACCGTAACCCACGGAGAGGCATGGATAGCAGTGCCCTAGAATGCCGCGCTGGCATTTGCGCGTCCGAGGTTCGAGCTCTACATCCAGCCATGGTATTTAGCTTTTTAGCCGTAAATTTAAATTAAATTACGGACGTTACAGGAAGTTACGAATATACGGACAGACAGACAGACAAACGAAATTATCATGTTTCATTTTTCATCAGTTATTATTTATTTATCATGTTTACAGTTATCATGTTGATAACAACACAAAAACGAAGGATATACACATTTACTAACAGATTTAGATGTGTAGTTTGTACACACATAATTTTAAAATATCTGAATTAGATATAGGACGTTTGTGATTATTTTTAAAAAAAAAAATTTGGTGTAATATCGACAAGATATATTTTCGAGTAAGTGTAAGCGCACTTCGTGTAGTAATATTAGTGTTATATTTATGGTGGTGTTTGCTACCTGGAGAAGACTTATGGCTTTATGAGTTTAAATTAAAATGTAAAAATTATCCCTGAAATAAATATCATAAGATTTTTAAATATTGGATACATTTGTACCACCGACTTGGTGGTGAAGAAAATCATTCAGCAGTCAATGTGTTCACAAGTTCATGTGGACACTTGCAATTAACGATGTTATACTTGAGTTCCTCAAAAGCAGGAATACTTGTACACACTTCACATGTTACATGTCGACAGGTCTGACCGCGTCGGCCACAAACCTGTGCCCACTGTCCGCTCAGCGGTGATCATCTCATGACCACGATCAAGTGACCTCTCAGATGTACGAAAGATCTCTCTGTGATGCTGGAAGCAGTAGTAATCACGCTTGGAAATAGTAAATAGATGGAGATAAAATTCCTCCAAGAAGAATTGAAGTTGAATACAAATGGATACGTTATCATATCCCTTTGAATGGATGCGTCACCGTATCCATTTGAATGGATACATTATCGCATCCATTTGAATGGACGTGGTAACGTATGTGGAACGTTACCGCTAGTTGCGAATAAAACATGTCGGCGAGGTGGGAATCAGCGTGTACTCTTTGGACGGTGGTTTAATTGGTATTAGGTACTTTTTATTACTTGAGGTTTAATATTAAATATAAAAAAAATATCGCAACATTGAGTGTAACCAATTACAAAGGTTTGCGCGTCATTTTCAAGTATTTATGTAGGTAGATGCATCAATAGTCTATCCATATATTATGCCAATGATCCAAAATTAGAATTTCAAAGACAACAAATAAATTTTAATGATAAAAATGCTATATGATATCATATAATGTGTTTTTTTTTAATAAATGATCGTAGAATTATGTAGAATTAATAAAACAGATAACAAATTTACATACAAATAATTGTTGAAATTGAAATATATTATGCGAGTAATAAAAGATTGCTTCCACATATCTTTGTAAAGTACTGAGTAAATGCAAGTGGATGCAAGGAATATAGCACCGTGTTTTTGAAACCGTATAAAAAGCGAGTCTAGTTTACCTACTGTATTTATTTAAAAAATTATCATTGAAATTGTGAACTTTAATTTTGAAGGTAAGCAATTCATTTATACAAATTATAGATAAATTGCTTACCTTTAAAATATTCATTCAAATTCCTTATTTTTTATATTTTACAAATTTATATCATTGTTTGTAAAATATAAGCAATTTGAATATACATTTACAAAACTATTACATGCCTTTTCTTTCCAGTCTTGTATTTGTAAGATAAATATTATTGAAAACATAATTTTTTAATTTTCAGAAACAAAATTTTAGGTACTTATTATTAATTTGGCCTGTATTATTTTAAAGTTACCAAATCAACTTCTACACTTAATAAGTTTTAGAATTTAGCGGCGATTCGTTAGTACATAAAAGTATGTTCTTACGTACTTAAGTCTTTTAATAAATAAAGAATAAAACTTTAAACAACGAAGTTCTTAAATAACGAATACTTTGGAGACTTTCTTTAAAATTAGCAATTTCCGATACTGTAATTGATTTGGATGAGAAAATTTCTCATTCCTCGGTACGCAAAACAAAAATAACGAATTCCAAAGAAAAGTAATTGAAAATCTTCCTTCATCATCCGCGGGCGTGCTTTGTAATAATTTAGAAGTTAGAAAGGTTTTGTAATTTAAAAGAAAAAAAAATCTTTTTTTCAATTATCAGAAAATATGGGAACACTGTTTTATTAATTGATTCTATTAACGAGAAATCAATTTGGTTTTTGATTTTATCGTGAGAATTTTTTTGAATTGTTTTGTTTCATTGCAACGAGCAACATAATATACGTAAAAATTGAATTTTGTTGCAAGAATTGCATTTATTTTAACATCTTCTTAAACTATTCTACAAAACCAAGTGGTTAGAGAGGATGAAGTATCATGTACATCATCTCTAGCAGGTACGCTCGTCTTATAATATATATCTTTTATATTAAAAAAATAAATTATAATGCCAGACAAAAGCTCTGTGATACACAAAAAATTTAGAGCAACTATTTTAAGATATTACTCAGTTAATATATTTCTAGACTTGCATTTCATTCCTGGCCTTGCCCGGAAAAATATCTAAAAGTTTGTGGAGGGATATCCGGAAGAGTGGTGTGGAGTGACTATATTTTTTTCGGCGTTTTAAAATACAACTAAGGTTCATTCTGCATAATTGTTCATGTGTAGGATTGTATTTTATCTATGGAACACAAGCAGATGATGGATATTATAATAATGAAGACTCTCTTAGGTATAAAGAAAAATAAAAAATAAAAATTGTCTATCGTTCTTCACTTATACATTAACACAATATTTATCAAATTGTGTTAATATATAATTAATATATTAACTTATGTATTAACACAATATTTCTCGAAATTATTTATCAATTTATTAGAAACATGAAATTCTATTTATTTTAAAAAAAATAGAGATGCAAACACGGAATACGTGTCGCATCAAAATTCTTACTATTTTCAAACTAAGCTAAATAATGAAAATAGGACTAACTTGCTAGTCTGGAGTGAGGTTCGAACCCGCGACCTTTGGATCACGAGGCGAGTATCTTAACCACAAGACCAACAAGCTACAATAATGAAGAATGATTATAAATAAAGAGACAACGATTGCGGCAAAAAGAAAATTGTTCGATTTCTGGCTCAAGTAAAACAAAGAGAAGAAAAATTAACATGAAATATTTAGAGTACTAATGTTCAGTGACAGCCTTTATAAAAGTGGTGCCTTGCTCGATCCTCTTGGTAAGTACCCGTGTCTCTGCTGCGTGGATAAGCACTAATCTGTCGAGCGTTTTTTTTTAAATTTTCATTTATTTTGTGTTTTTTTTGGTTTGTGTTTTTTAGTGTCTTTTAACAAACCTAGTATGTTTGAAAGAGTCAAGATGGAAGAGAGTGATATTATTTCCCATGCCCAATCCTGTAAGTAATTATTAAAGAAGTAAGAAACAACGCCTCGCGCCAAAGAAATGCCTCAAAGATGACAAATTTTATTGTATTTTTCTAACAGCGAAAATAACACTGGTAACCGGTGAGAGGGCAAGGTTTACGAACGTAATAAAAGTTTTTTTCTTTTACTGGTGAAATATTTTAATTGGATGGAGCGTTCCCGGAACTCTTGGGAGCTTTGGGGGTTTAAAAATTAATTAGACCACACGTACAATGGCGAGTTGAATTATCACGAAAAGGAAAAAAACATAAGAACATTTTCATTTTACTTTGTAATTAACACGCTGTCGCGAGTTTCACATTTATGCTTAGGTTCTGCAGCGGATTTTGTAAAACTTTCATAGAAAACCATTTACTAGAGCCAATTTGAATGTCTGAAATCGTGTCCTCATTTTTTTTTCAACGTACAAAATTGAAAAAAAGCTGTTTCATTTTAATTAGGTAAAATGAATAATTTTTACAGCAAAAGTTATCGTGCAGTAAATGTGACATTTTGTAACACGAATTTTTTCAATATTAAATATTCTTTGAAAAATGTAACATTTTAATTACGTGAATTAATTTTTTTACATGTACTTTTGTAACTTTCAATGTTCTTACGTTCCTTTAACGTTTGCTGATTTCTTCCTAGTTTTATTTCAAAACATAAGGTAAGTCAAGAAAATTTTGCCTATGTAATTTTGTATAATAATAACAAAATTTTGTCCATGTTTATACCACATATATACCCCTCTACATTGTTTATGCATAATTAGTCAGTAGTTTAAACCTCCGAAATAATAAATTTTCTTCCTAATGATTCATCCGAAAATTTTCCATTCATAAGGACAATTATTGTTTGTCTAAACTGTTATCTTATAGGAAATCTTTCGGGGAAGTTATTTATATAAAATTGGAAAAACATTATTGTGATGTTATTTATTGTCACGCGTATGTCGGTAAAGAAAATATTTTCAAAACAATTTTTTAATTTCTTTTTTGTAATTAAATATTTTTTTCGTAAAACTTTTGTATATATATTTGTATACCTGCCGTCATCCAAAATAAGATACAAATAATTTGTTATTATTTATTTACTATATCATGTTACGTATATACCAATAGATGTTTTATCTGTTTTATTTCAATAAAATTAATAAAATCCTATCGTAATACTTGAAATTGAGTTTTTTAGGGAGTATCGTAGTACTTACTTTTAATCCTGGAGTCCTTTACACTCAGAATGCGGGGATATTTATTCCTCTCACATTGCAGATACGCCCGACTTACGCATACAGTTTAGCGCGTGATTTCAACTGGTGGAGATGAATTAGCATGCAAATCGATTTCACTGATGGAGGCTCTTGTAATCCTGGCTGGAGCTACGGATCCCGGACAAACACGGTATTTACAAACCCATTTATACTTCAGTTGCCTGAACGCTGGTGATGCATTCTCCAACTCTTCAGAAATGTTTGAGGATCCATTACGTCGGATATAGCTGTCATAGTTGTGCTACGTCAGTTGAATACTAGAATCGTAGTTATGACGATGCATTGAAAAATGAACATATTGATAACTTTTATTTTTAAACACGTGCAGTGTGTTCAAATTATTTTATTTAATTTTTTATTTATTTATCTGTATATGTTTTTAAAAAATAAAAATCTTGCAAAACTTCATACGCAGTTTGTGTGCACACGTGTGTG
The DNA here is from genome assembly GCA_016648135.1 of Agrypnia vestita. Lineage (NCBI taxonomy): Eukaryota > Metazoa > Arthropoda > Insecta > Trichoptera > Phryganeidae > Agrypnia > Agrypnia vestita. Next base: position 101,501 of record JADDOH010002519.1, on the reverse strand, counting down.
ATATCACAGAATGCTTTAGATTTTTTTTAAATACATTACACTAGGAATAAAATAGGGAAATAGAAGTATAAAGAATAATAAAAAAAATAAGAATAAAATCAAATCTTGGTGTCCATTGGCTGAGATGTATAGTCAATGATATAATAAACTGTAGATACGTTACAAGCGTGAAATCGTGGCAAGTCAAAAATACTACATAAAAAATTGTTTTGAGGTATCTACGTTTTTAAAAAATATAGCCTTCAATAATCACTTATATTTTATAATTTACCTGTTACTTTCACTGATATAAATTATAATGAAAATGTCACCTGCTTGTATTGACCTGGTAATCAGTAATCCCGTAATCAGCAATTTTGAGAATACCTTTACTACCTGAAATCCATCCTTATAATGTTTAATTGCCCATATCTTAATAATTTAAAAAGGTAAACACCCAACTATTTTATGTATTTGTAAAGCTATTATCTGTATCCTCTGTATTATTATTAAGGTTTTTCCAAAATTTTGTATAAAAACTCAAGAATAATAGCTATGTTTATCAGTTGATAATGGCCTAAACAGCCGGAATAGTCCCCTGTTCCTTTTTCCCCGAAAATAGAGTCCCGGGGAAAAAGGAACAGAGTATCGTACACTATTATAAGAATGAGTATGTTATTTTAGTCACCGTGACTTCAAATTACCAGATTTGTCTGCATTTGAAATCAGGATAGTATGGTAATAACGTGTCTATTTATAATACGTCAATGTGTATAGTGATATTCTTGCGTATGCGTGAATTTCCCATCCGCATAAATCTTCAGTCGCTGGTAGTCAACCTCTGAGTGCAGAAGAGTAGTTAATGCCAGTCGAATTGTCATTTTTTGTGAAACGACAAAACGATTTGACCAGCGACGTTGCATTTAATTTTTCGAAATATTTGCCGATACTCAAGTGGAAACCATTCGCAAGATCCCATAGACTCGCGGATCGATGCTATGAGCATCTCACGGATAAAAGAGTTGTACCACTGCTTCAAAGATGACTGCATTTTAGTGGCCAGCGAACCACCGTCACAGTCCAAAGACTTCCGAACGTCGTACATTCAGTTTTGACCGGATTTAGGTTTGAAGAGAGTATCAGCAAAATTTGTACCGAAGCTGCTAACTTTGGAGAAGCTCCATCGATATTGCACACGCATATTTACCGCATTTAATTTAGGCTTTTTTGATAAAACACAGCATGCTCCTGGTTCGTCATGCTCACAACCTTCCTGACATGGCTCCGTATGATTTTTGGCTATTCTCCAAAATGCCGCTGAAAAGGAAAGGGAAGGATTTCAATCAAGATAAGACATTATGTGTTTCCAATAATGGAACCGGTAGAATCCAAAATCCGAGGAATCTTCTTTAACAGCCAGAATAAATGCATTATATACAATGCGTTATTGATTAGTCAATATAATTTTTTTAGATAAAATAATGTAAGCGTATACATAAATCTAATATGTAGAATAATATATTCAATTGAAATTATTACTCTTTGCCACTGTATCTACATCAGAACGAACGCAACTTAACTATCCATTACTATTCTAGAAAACAAATCACTTTTTATTATTATGTAACGTTATTTGGTCTAGTATTTATGTAATTTTGTTTCTTATATTATTTTTTCACTAATATAGTTTCGAGATTAGCAGTCATCTCATCGTCAGTTTTAAGCAATAACTAACCTAAATACAGAATGTTATCAACCATGCGTCAAAGAGTCATAAAAAGCGGTGAAAGAAAAAAAATCCTATATGTTGTGTTTAATTATAAATTAATTGTGGGATACGCGTAAGAACAAATATTTCAAGGGAACATTTAGTATTCTTACTTTTTTGTGGAATGTTTTATTTCAAAATCGTGTAAAAAAAAGAGTCTGTGCACCTTACCTTACCTAACCTAACCTAACCTAACTTAACCTAACACTCTTAAAAAGAAACTCAATAAGTCGCGCTTAGTAACAAAAATATATTATTACTTGAATATATTATTACTTACAAAAACTAAATATATTATTACTTGAAAAGGTTCGGTTTGAAGAGAAATTTAAAAAAAAGTATGTATTAAAAAGTACATGTTATTTACTGGTGGATTTCATTGCGCAAGAATAAAAAAATGTATCTTAAATATACGTAAGGGGGACATATTTTTGCTTTGACCCAATCCCTCTGTTTATATCTGTACAATTCTCTGTGGTTGGGTGTATATATATATATAATATGTATTCTGAAATAACTTAGCTCATCGCGTGTTCAAATATATGTAGTGTAAACAGTATCACATAAAATTGAGCGGAAATGGATGTAAAACATGCAACAAAATTTAGATGAATATCCAAATACACGAGCTTTTGTAAATGTGTCCCAAGGGCATGGTGGAAGAACAATCAATCGAAAGCTTCATCATTCGGAATATCAAATAAGCTCCAAAAAGCGCTCGAAATCCACAATTCTGCGAGTTCCGCGGAATGTGGAAATACATCCCTTTGAAGTATTAAAAGCCAAAATGCGCTTAGAAATTAGGGAAAGAAAATCTTGTTCCTTGGGAAATTTGAAACATTTTTTTTGCAAAATTGTTTCAGATTAATTTTTTTCCGAGCAATTGCGTTTTATAACAGTACTCATATTTTATTAAATATACTAAGGGTGTCCTAGAAAATGCTTGAAGTTTAGTGTATTGATATTTAATTAAATTTTTTGTATTTCAGAGCTAAAATAATAATGTGAATACATACTGTTTTCAATTTTTTTAGGATACATTGATTGAATCATAATAAACGATTTAATAGCACTCTACACTCTTTGCGCGGAGATCAGAAGATACTAGAAAGTTTTAGGATGAACCGCATGAATCTCGTTATGAGTTATTGTAAAATCTCGAACGATCGAGAAAGACATTTATTTATCTATAAAGGCAAGAGCGACATGCTGGACCATTTCTGTCATGTTGTGATTTTACTAATGCGACGTTAATAGGGATAAACCGCAACGCAGTGTGACCAGCGCATATATTCCAGCGATAGTAAATAAAGGAAGTACCTACTTAGTCTTTCTTTAATTTTTCTCTTCTTTCTTTTATACCCCACATAGGTTTTGTGATGTCTGGGTTCTTCAATAAAATATATTGGTACAGTTGGATCTTTATTTTGGGTAACAATACAGTTCGCCTAACAGTGATACTGCAATCTTAGACAAGTCTACAGCGGTCATCTCCAGATGTCAAAAAGCTCTCTCTACGGGCGCGCGACCTTATAAATATTCGCTCTCACTTTCACCCTCTGTCTCTTTCATGCCTCGCGACATACGTTCCTTAGATCTATTACAAGTATATACGTGGAGTATAAAAGAAAAAGCAGCAATATCCAAAAAATAAAATAATGTTTTTATGCTGTCACCGAGGAATAATTATTTAAAATGTCCTAAATTCTAGATTTTATGCGTGTATTCCAAAATCATGTTTCCTGTATTTCCTATAAAATCTTGAATTCTTAAAAAATATTATAAATTAGTAAACTTTAATACTGCATAAAATTTTTTGGATTGCTTTTATACCCCACGTTCGCGAAATTGGTATCGCAAGGAAAAAATCGATGAATGCACACAGTACTTACAAAATATTTTTTCGAATGACAGATTTTTTTCTCTATATGTTTCTAATTGATAAATCTATATTTGAAAATGTATTTTCATAAATAAAGAATAGAGATTCATGAATAAATGAATAAAATGTTGTAAACATGTTTATTTTTGTCAATTATTTTTTATGTTCAAACATTTAGATAATAACAAAATAAAAATAAATCTAGGTTTATTAATAAAAAACTTCATTAATAAATAATTTATCTAAGTAGCAATAATTATTTCAAATTTTTTAATCAAATTTTGGAAATAGATCATTCAAATCATATCAAAATATTAATAAGGGCTTACAAACCTTACAGGATAACAGTTAGAAATTTTTTTAAATAAGAAGAAGTGCTGTAAAAAGGTATATTTAATATTATAATGGAGCCCCTACTCCTAAACATAGAAAAATCACAAATAAGGTGGCTTGGACACGTGCTAAGAATGCCAGAGGAACGAATACGAAGATATTCCTCCTGGCAACCCCTAAAATAAGGCGGCTAGACGCCCAGATTAAGCTGGGAGAAGTAACAGAAAAATGTGTATGAAAACAGAATGGGTCTAGACTGATTGACTCATGCAGAAGCAGCGCAAGACATGGGAATATGGAAAAATCTTGTCGAGTCTTTGGGCCTCCGATACTTCTATGATAAGAGGATGAAGATGATGATGATAATGAATATGATAAATAACCAGGTCCTTTTTACATATAATTATCTTTTAAATTTGTTAACATATTTGTACTGAATTATTTATTTTTATTTTGTTATCTATACTTGGATATTTGTTTTTTAATTTTTGGTCCCTTTTTTGATCCCTTCATCAGGATACATTATATCCTTATACTTATTACTTACTTTCTTACATACAATCATACCGTTTTCCCGTGGGAGTAGGCAGAGAGGATAGAGCGCCACACTCTTCTGTCCTGACACACAATTCTCGTCTCATCCACATTCATATATCTTCGCATGCAAGCTTGACGAATGTTGAGGCAACTAACAGGTTAAAATGGCTTCTAATATTCTTAGTAATTTTAAAAATATGTAATATCACAAATGTTACATTAAACCTGCATTATATTTATGTTCTGTAATAATGTAATATTTTTTAACAAAACATTTTCAGACATGTTGCATGCCTTTTGAAAAATATAACACTTCAAAACGTCTCCTTAAATAGAATTGGAACAAAAATATTCATATATAAATAAGAAGAGACCATTGTATAAAACAACAACAACAGGTGAAAAAAAAACCCTAACAAAGGGTCATTTTGAAATGTAGCGGAAGTCGAAAGCGCTGAATATTTTTACCCTCGATTCAAACCTTTTCATCTAGCCTAGTTTCATCTCGGTTCATAAAATTTCTCCTAGCATTCACAAAGACGCCTATTCTACAACCATCTCAGGCTGGAGTAATAAAATATTTTAAAAGGTTCTTGTTAAACATAATTGACTGAAGTTACGATATAAGTTTTTTTATCTTTATTAAAATCTTCCCAAATCTTTGTGAATTACGAAATTCATTTTATTCAATGGGGAATAGATGTTTCAAAGTCTTCTCAGAAGACCCTTAGAAAAAGGAATAATTTTTAGTTTTTACCTTATGGTTGAAATTGTTTTCTCATGTAAACTTTTCTATTATGTTGCTACATTTTATATTTTTACTCCCTTTATATTTTTCTTTATTCTCTTTGAAATATATTCATCACATAAATAACATAACATATTCAGGTTCATTAAAAATTCCTCCGTGAGCTTCACAAAAGATTGAAGTTTTATCCTAGATCAAATTATAACTGTATTGTGAAATTCGTTGGGGCCTTTTCAGGGATGGAATCGGGCTTAAGGTTTAACATATTGTATAAACAGGGTCAAAAAAATACGAATGTAATTTGACTACAAAAATAGTTAAATGTTAATATATAAGTGCTGCAAATTATTATAGATGATCTCAAAAATATGCATATCTTTTCAATCATTTTAAATTGCGTGTTAAAATTTATGCAACTGATTAGTACTGTTGTTAAATAAAAGATAAATTACAGAATTCTCAGTAAGACAAAGCGATTTATATGGAAAACGTGTATGGAAGTATTTATAAAGCAGCCACAGGGCTTATGACGTGTAATAGCTGGCTTTAGCAATCAATTTACACGATGAAACGTTCACCTAATACACCGTGAGAACAAAAGCCAATTTTTAGAAGTTGTACCTATATATGTTATTTTACCTCTCCCTTAAAATATTTGAAAGGACTAGGAAACTGGAATTCTCATGATATAGTATATAAATAAATGTTTCATACATTACTATATATTTTCAATGTGGAGTATAAAGCAATATTATTTTTAATGTTTAAACTACCTTTAACCCGTCACAAATGAAGAATCATTACTTCACGCCTTTGCTAAGCCCTAGTATATATTTATAGTATATTTTTGACGCCCCGCGGAGAGGCGGCGGTATCAACATGCGTTGAAGGCCTGGTTCGGGTTTATTGGCCCGGGGTTCAAGCCCCGTCTTCGGCCGGTTAACTTGTTTTTTAGCCGTGAATTCGAAGGAAATTACGGACGTTACATGAAGTTACGGACTGACTGTTAGATAGACAGACAGACGAACAGATACGAATGGACAGACAGCTAAACTATTATGTTTGATAATGATATTCATCTGAATTTTTGACATATAGACTAGAATACTCCTAAAAATTATTTTCAATTTTTTTCTCTTTACTAAAATTATTTTATAGAGAAGTTTATATTCACAATATTTTTATCAGTACACAATTACAGGAAGTTATTATGTTTTCTAATAAAAAAAACATGATGATATTCTTCCGAACAAACACGCAATAGGTAATATTTTTCTTATGACATTTAAAAACTTTTTTTATTTTTGTTTATTCAAATCAAAGCTTACAATGCATGAAAATATGTTTTACAAAAAAAATGATTTAACCAGTTGAAAAATGTCGGCTCCGTACATTTATTAATTTCTTACAATAATATCTATAAAATTACTTAAATGTCGTAATGGTGATATATTTAGTGTGTATGTGTGTGTGTGTGTGTGTGTTTGTGTGTGTGTGTGTCTATGTGTGTCTGCGTGTGTGTGTGGGTGTATTTGTATATTGTGTTCGTGTGTTTGCTTTTGCGTTGTTCGTTGGTTTCAAGCCTATGGATTCATTGTTTCAATTTTTGTTGAAGAATATAGGTACGTTGCAATAATTGGTTTGTGATTTGTGATTCTACTGACATTAAAATTTTTTGCAGCCTCTGTTTTATAAAATTTTTTGGGTCGTAAAAGGGTTGTATGCTGAAACAACGCATAGGTACATTAAAAGTAAAACATGTTAATAAATCAGGATAATCCACATTATTATTTGATATATAATGAAATATATATTAAATATATTAAACTTATCACAAATCAGTGCAATAAAAATAGTAAGAATGTTCGATGTTTCGGATATGAATGTAAAAGATAGATGTAAATCAGCATGTGTATTGATCGTAATATTTACATATAAAATGAGAGCTGTTTGGTATGTGAGATTTCCATGGAATTTGTTGCATCCAAGAATAAATAAATTAATTATAAAGCACATTAAGGTTCTAAATAATGCTGAGTGTAATTAAAATAAAATAATATTGAAATGTAAAACCCTTAATGCACCTAGAGGCCTAAACCTATATTAACATAACTCTTTGTGGCAAGTGTTCCAATGGCTTTGATATCCCAGGGAAAGGGTTTTACTTACAAGGCTATACTTGAGAGGTATCTACCTACCTCCATTGGAAGGACCTACGTCAGAATCTTGTTTACATATCCCATAATCCAGTCCAACCCTTTGAGCGATCGTCATCAGGGAGTTAGTTGAGCCATAAAGTGAAAATCGGCCGCGTTAAGGGCTGATTTTGTATATCTGGTTAGTTTTAATCTAAGAATGAAAATACAATATTTTGATCTAATTATTTATCTATCTTTATATATTTTTTTAAGTTTATTTTCTAAAATATGTACTTAAAATAAAAAAATATTTTTTAATAACACAGTATTTATACGTAGGTATGTCAATGAAATCAAAAGCGAGGGGCGCTTTTTCTCAAATCCTTACCATTGCGCCGATGTTTGTATGCGTCCCACACTTTTGATATTATTAACGCACGCATATACTGTGATCACTCTTAGTACTGTGGATATTAAATTATTATTTTTTTAATTTTTTTAAAACATATTTTTGAAGTGAAAACTTCTTCAGGCGCATTAGCCGATTTTTGGATAGGTAAATTCTTTTGAGTTTGCGTCACCGACATGCTAATGTTAACAATATATCTGTAGCTATAAGTATGACCTATTGCATAAGCCTATTGTATCCTTTTTTAAATATAATTTAATGATTGATAGTACGAATAACCTACGCATTGTTGAAATTAATGATAATAATGATGCAAACAATGAAAATAATGTTGAGCATTTACTTAATTGAAATTCATGTACAAACTAATGCTATGTATAAATAATATAAATGTAAATTAATTATTATTTCAGTTTGGTTATATTTATATTTTATACTGGGCTTGCACAGTTCATCGTAGGTTTTGATGAATAAACAATAAATCATACAAAAATGTAGGTATATAATTGTTGCTCGGAGCGCCGATACATGTGAAAATCAGAATAACTTACAAATTATGAATTTTTTTTTTTTGATTCCTAAAATTAATTTGAACATCCAAAAACAAAACACTATTATTTCATAATTTCAAGTTTTCACTTCTGTCGGCAATCCCTATTTACTGCCTGTCAAATTTAAATTATTATATTATTTGATAATACAATTATTTTATCACATTTTTTTTTGCGGATGGATATGATACTCGTACCTTAGAGATGCTCGAATAACCAAAACAAATACACTGTTTGAACTTGCTGTTGTTGCACTAGTATTTATTTAGTTTGCATCACGTGAATCAGTTGGTGCATGCCAAATCTGGTTCAATGAACAAGTTAAATAAGCAAACGTTCATCGTAAACATTTTGTATTATTTGCTTCCTTTCCTCGTAACTGGATTCCCTGCGCAAGTTAAACCCTCTGGTGAGTGCCTTTTCATTTATCGTGGAATAAGCATACTGTGGCTTTTACACCACAACTCAACCTTTATAAAATTTCCCTTTTTAGTAATTCTGGTTTTATTGATGGGGGTGGTGATGGACACGTCGGATTCCTTCTTGGCTCGTGTCAAGGCTGCGTCTGAGCGAGCGGCAAATTTTTTTGGTGCGCTGAGAAGAATGTCTATGGCGGAGTGGGGAATACGAGCGCCTGCAATGCGCCTAATCTACAATGCCGTATATGTGGCCCAGGTCACATATGCAATGAAGGTTTGGGCGCATAGAATTAGATGTCTGGTTGTCTCTTTCGCCTTGAACAGGAGCCAGAGGAACCACCTGTTAACGAGCGCCTACCGGATGACCTCTAGGGTTGCGCTTCCGGTGCTGGCAGGGGTCTCGCCTGCTGATTTCTTGATCCTAGAAATGGCAGCCCGCTGAGTACCCGTGCATACGTGACACATTTTTTCATTGTGTTGGTATTCACGGGTATAAAAACAAACACAATTAAACAATGCGCTCTGTACGCACGGCGTACATATACTAATTCGATTGTCATTCTTATATAGACAGATATTTACACTTGATGGAGATCGAGCTGTTTTTATCGAAACTATAGTACATAATTAATAAAAAAAGTAACCCATAAAAATCAAGTTCTTACAATACTCCCTTTCTCATTTTCGGATTTCATGTCTACCATATGGGTTGGAATCTCCATACAACCATAAAAAAATAAAAAAATCCAAAAATGTATTAATTTTTTTTAACAAAAATTTGATAGATCTTTTTGATTGACGCCACGAGTCTATTTGCAAAGTTTCAGCTCGATTGGATCACGGAAAAAGGGTTAAAAATCGATCCAAAGTTTTTTCGTCAAGCAAGCAAGCAGATACCATTTTTTTATAATATATATTATTTTTAGTTATAGCGAGTTATATAAAGGGAGTAAAAATGAACTTTGATTTCAACACTTTTCTATTGAAAAATATCAACATGTTTTAGAACCCATGGTCCCTTTGTCAGGATACAATTGTATATTAACAAATTAAATTCAAAAATTGAAGTATAGAATGTCAGTACATATATAAAAATATGTATGGAAAATGAATAATAATGAAGTAAGTATCTATTTAACAGTTTAACGAATAATACATTTTAGAAATAAAAAAAAGTGTTAATTGTAAATTGAATATTATAAATAACCAGGTCTTTTTCACAAACAGTTATCGTACTTAAGTCGGTACTTCATTATTATTAATTTTCCATATATAATTATTTACTTTTTCTTAATTTTTTGGTGTCTATACTTTTGTATTTCATTTGTTTGTAAACATTTTTATCCTGACGTAATGTGATTTAAACATGTTAATATTTTCAATACAAAAGTGGTGAAAACAAAGTTCATTTTTATTAATTAAAATATATTATAATAATTATAATAATGTCACCACAAAAATATTTTGCTCTTTTTGAAAAAGAAAGAAGATATATATTTTGACTAGTTCCTAAAACAGTTAAGTATCAAATAAATTTATCACTGATGTTGTAATATGATTGTTTATATTACAATGATTACTTTACTGTAAATTAAAATAATCATTTTGCACCGCAAGGTAAATCCATAAGGCCACATCAATAAAAAGTAATCATACTTTTCGTTCTTTTATAATTCCTTTTTCCACACAAATAAGGTTAGAATTTATATTTCGTAAGGTTTATCTTTTCGTTTCCTTTCCAACTGTTACCGTCTCGGTCCAATGCGGGTCTAGTCTCTGGGCACGGCTCCATCCGATTACGTCACCACCTGAACGGCTTACTAGCTTATGTCCTGCTGGTAATTCCCTTTGGTCTTCTAAGACGTATTTAATTTTTTTTAGTGTTCTTATTACGTGTACATGTAAGCCTCTGGAAAGACATCTCGACTCGGGAAAGTAGAAAATTTGCAATTAAACTTTGTCATGGCTCTTTGACACTTATATGGTCCTAAGTACACACTAAAAGAGTAATAAATTACCACATATTTATTACTCTGCTCGACATCTCTGAGCATATAAATAATTCTGAAGCACTTTATATATATATGACTCTATTATTCATATATTTCTGTTTTAATTATATATTGCGTAACATATCTGTATGCTTTACAAGTATATTACTACGTACATAATTAACTAGCTAACCGTCACAGTGATAAGCAGATATGATATAACGCCATACTTTTCTATCTTGGCACATCACTTTTGCTTCGGCTACATTCATTAATCTTCTCATGCATGCTCTGCGGTTGTTGAGGCTTTTGACAGTGCCATCCTCCAATATTTGTAGTATCTGATCATTTCAGGTCTTTCGCGGATGCCTTCTATTCCTGCCGACCCATATTTTCTTAACCATCCATTCGTCGCTCATACGTTCCACGTGACCAAACCGTCTCAGCGATTCATTTTTTATTTTATATATCAAGCTACAGCCAGCATGATATTCACAAAAACGTTATATTGATAGTTATGATCAGTTTATCGATAAACGAAAAGCTTTCATCCTTTTTCTAATATATCTGACTTATATCTTGCTAAGTTTTGACCATCACTTAACTAACTTATGTTCTAGTTTAAATTTATATAATTAGAAAAAAATAACATTGGATTTACCAACCTGATATCATCTATAAAGTTGCTCTGTTACTTTCTGTTTATATGTACATAAGTGTATAAAATAACCTATGTTTGTGTAATACAAACATTACTGTAGTGTAAATCAAAATTATTATTTAGCACTAGAAATTTGTAATGATGAAGTTGTTATTATTAAATCATTTAATAGTTTATAATTAAGCGAAGCAAAACCGCCATAATGCAAAATAGGATATTGGAATACACGTATTTGGAACTGAGTTTTCGATATGCCTTTAATAATATTGAATACTTACGAGTACACCTACTTACGAATACAAAAATACAAAATTTAAAACGACAAAAATAATATCACAATTTATTAATCAAGAACACATACTACAAACAGGCAAAGGAATTCAAACTGCTTTAAACTTTTTTACTACACGCTATATAAATTTCACCAAAAATATAAAATATTAAATACCATCATAGATAAGAAATATGAAAAAACCTAAAATTGATACACTCACCCAAAAATCTTGAATACATTTCCTTAACGCCGTATTCATTATTTTGCATACAGGATATATGTACAAAATACTTAATTGTATAACTAACTGTAAATTATAGCAATAATAAAAGAGGTCGGTAAAGTCCAACCTCAATCAAGAAGTTCCCTATTTTTTTTTTAATGAATGGAAATGAACATTTTAGTAAAAGTGAACAAAAGTCTGAAAGTAAAAAAAAATATCTCAAAAACTAACAAAGTTACAGTATTTTAAATCTGCGTATTTTACATATTTTTTCCGTCCGGTGGAGTCACGTGACGTCTTGTCATCGCTCGTACGGATATAAGGACGCGTGACGTCGCAGGCAAGTTGGAGGTCAATCATTTTGCGCTAAAATATACTGAATTTAATATTCTTTTTCATTGTAATTTATCGACAGATTTCAACAGTTTTCACTGGTTTATTAGTTTTGGTCAATATAGTAATTTCAATAAGTAAAATATAGTATTATCAACATCATGAATCTTATCCATTGTATATTTCAGGATGTTTATGAATTAAACAAACTTGTAAATAAAACGCTTTAAAAACATTAATGTTTCCAAGAGCAGTAATCTTGCGTTTGCAATCTTTAAATTTTAAAAACAATAGAGATGCAAACGCGAAATACGTTTTGTATCAATATTCTTTCTTTTCTAAAACGAAGCTGTGCTATGGAAAGAGGATTAACTTGGTAGTGTCCTGGAATGAGACTCGAACCATCAACCACCGTTACTAGGCAAGCGTCATGAACAATTACATCAACAAGCTACTCGATCAAATGCATTGATTTAATTTTTTATTTCAATGAGCATGTTCTTACTTCCTTTATATTAACTCGTGGCTTGCTTGCCGTCAACAAAATTTTGGATCGATTTTTGACCCTTGAAGCTAAAACTTGGCAAGCAGACTCGTGGCGACGATCAAGAAGATCTATCAAATTTTCGTTAAAATTTTTTAATAATTGTAGTATAATTTCGGATTTTTAGAAATTGTATTGGTTTTTTCAAATTGGAATCATTAGAAAAGTTTGATTAGCAACGGCGCGGCGACCCGATAACGTCGCGGAATATTTTCTGAATTTGAATTACTCCGTCGGTATAATAGGTACATCACCACGAATTTCGAAAATTTACAAAACAATTGGTTCACAGATGACAGCAAAATTGAGTTTTTAGGGAAAAAATGAAATAATAATTTATTTCTTTTAGATTTCTGCATAGTTTTGAAGAATTCTACGTTACTCAAATCTGATTCTGACTAAATCATTTGACGCTGGAAATTCATAAGGTACGATGTTGATGATAATTGAATCTATCAAAATCTTGACATCTCAAAAAATCTGACATTTTAGAAATATATTAAATTTCTGTAAGTTTAGTGTTATGTTATATGTTTTAATTTGTCTTTAATTATTGTTATATTTCACAAAGAAAGGGAGTATAGTAAAAACTTGGTTTTTATGGGTTCCTTTTTTTTTATTAATTAAAAGTTCACAATTCTAATTGATCTATGCCTATATATATATTGTATATTGTACAAATTTTTCCAATAAATAAATGGTTAGTCATGAAAAACAGTTTTGCTTTGATAAAAAGCACCTTATCATAAATTTATCGAAAAAAAGGTCTTTGACTCAAGGTGGAAAAATTGCTGGATTCAGTGACCAGAGATCAGTGTGATTAAGGATTTTTTCCGGGTTGTTCTATCCCCGTAACTTTTTGCTGTAACCGCTATCGGGAGGATGTGATGTGCCGCAGAAATGAAGCCTGAAATGTTGGCTATTTTCTGATGAGCGTAAAGTTAAAGCGTTAATATTCCCTTGGAAGTGTTTTTTCAGATAATAACTTGCTTTGATCGACTACTCAAAATACAATGTTTTAAAATTGAAAATATTGATTTTCGTAAAAGGCTTTCATGTACATGTAAATAAATTTAGTTGATAAAACAAAATATTCGGTCCGAAATATACTTGTGGGTTATCCAAAATAAAATCAAGTACACGCTTCTATTATATATATAGGTATAAATGATTAAAAAGAATAGCAGTAGAAAAATGAGTGTACATGTAAATAAATTTAGTGGAAAAAACAAAATATTCGATCCAAAATATACTTGTGGGTTATCCAAAATAAAATCAAGTACACACTACTATTATATATAGGTATAAATGATTAAAAATAACAGCAGTAGAAAAATGATTGTTACGTTAGCTATGTAAACTAACTTAAAAAATTAACTTGAAAAAAAATCAACAGATGTCTCTAGCAGAGACCATAGTAATATATAAAAGGTTCCTATTTCGAAAATATATACAGAACAGACAAAATTTGATTATGCGCGAATGTTCTTACGACGGAATTGATGAACGTTACATTGTGTAGAAGGATCACTTAAGCCAGCTAATATAGGTTTTAAACCATGTGAGACAATCATGTTAAGAGTCTTCCATACACGTTTCTCATATTCATAGCTTCGTCTCTGTGAGACTTAATAATTTTGACGGGAGAATATGGCTGGGGGGTTCTTCATATGGTTAACGCGTTACTCTTCGTGCGTTCGAGGTTCGAGTCTGTCTCCAGCCATGTAGTTTCATTTTTTTAGCCGTGAATTCGAACGAAATTATCATATTTAGATATTACTGAACACTAATTTGAAGTGCGTTTCGTTGTGACGAATTTTCGCTACATGCTGTTCCCGCTACAATGTTTTAACTTCCGTTACATTAAAATTTTACTCTAAATGCGCCAAAAAAATAGATTTTAATAAAATCACTTTCATGTTTGTGTGCGGCAGTTTATTTAATATCGTGCTTCAAACGGTGAAAAGAGAAAACGAATTGAAAATTAGCTGTAATAAAATATTATCGATGTCGCGAATTGAATCATCACACGCCACGCACGGTCACGCACCGATCTGCACAAACAGTGAACGAATATTTTATTCGTGACAGTATCACACAAGCCAATTTTAAAGTTCCCGCTAACAAGATAACTTGGAATGATGTATAACAATTCGCTCTGCTTACTGGATTATTAATATTTCTCTACCACGTAAACCGGCGCCCGGTGAATTGATGCGAAAAGTTTTCAAATTCCTGCCCGGTGAAATGTACACACGGTGCACTCATTAAAGTCTGGCCCCCGCTGCTCACATTTTTGCATCTCTTATTGCGCCTTGTTTATAGCGACAGTAGAATTAAATTGTTTAACGCTTGCACGCAGACACAATTTTAAACCGGAAAAGGAATTGGACATTTTAAATATGTTTTAAATTTAAGTAGGAATTTCAGTTTTGCAGTATTAAAACACAAAAGGAGAAAATATGAACTTTTTTATTTAAGGGTGAATATGGATGAATAGTATACAAAAGTAATCAGATAATTGACTCTTTTTAATACTGTCTAGTTTGCAGGGGCGTCCAGTGGGAACATCTTTTATTGTAATTATTTGGAAAAAAATAGAAATACAACATAAATTTCGTAATATTTCTCTCACAATTATTATCATAATATTCATATTTTATTATATCATAAAAATCTGTAGCATAAATATCTGATTTCTATTTTTTTTTCAAAAAATACGTTTACAAAAAAGTCATGCTTCAATGTTCCCATTGCACGCACCTGCTAGTTTGAAGCTTGAAGTTTGAATTTTAAAACTTTGGCATATATTTTTCAAAAAATTATTAATTTGCTTTCCCGCTCTTTGTTTTTTCTTTCGAATATGTGTTCCATAGTGGCACTAATGCTGCACAGACGGTATGCAATGTCAATGACATGTAAGGGCGACACAAGGCATGGCACGCATGGTAAATGAACGAACGGGCAACGAGCCCCGTGGACAACCCGAGACTAAATTCGATAATTTTATTATTCAATTATTTAACGCCCTTTAGGGATTTCACGTACAACATAGGCAAGAAATTACAATATTAAGCAATAGCACAAGTTACAGTAGATATTAGTACTAAAATTTATGGTTATTATTATTATATATTAATATATTCAAGAACACTTCATGAACCTCATCAAACATTTGACACCAACACCATAAAACCAGCATACAAAAAAGTATACCCCATAAAAACTAAGTTTTTAATATACTCCCTTTCTCATTTACTAGTTGAAACATTTTTTTTTCGCTTAACCTACGCGTTGGGCTTCGGTCGGGCGACGCTACGAAAGGGAGTAATAAAAAAAATCCATAATCAGGTTTCGCGTTTACCAGACGTGATGAAATATTTTCATACAACTTAATAAGTTGTATGAAAAAACTATTCAAAATTTGAAAAATCCAAAAATTTATTAATTTTTTTAACGAAAATTTGATAGATCTTCTTGATCGTCGACACGAGTCTGCTTGAAAAGTTTCAGCTCGATTGGATCACGGGAAAGAGGTTTAAAATGGATCCAAAGTTTTTTCGTCAGGCAGGAAGACAAGCAGACGCCACGAGTTAATATAAAGGGAGTAAAAATAACCTAAATGTTGGTAGTTACCGAGAAGATAATTTCTATAAACAATGTTTAAACACTATTTTTTAAGTCCCAATAAACAAATTTACGGTGTCTTTTAAAATATTTGTTATTCTTATCACAATTATACTCATTTTATAATATTTGAAGTCCTGTCACATAAATATTTTTTTCAATGTTTGTTTTTCGAAAATACATGTCTGCATAAAAGTCATGCTTCACAGTACGCACTGCATGTTCCTGTTGGAGGTATCAAGACAGGGATGAGTGGAAGAAGTTGGAAGAGGCCTGTATCCAGCAGTGAAGAGAAGAAGTCTAAAGAAGAAGAAGAAGATTATTGAATGCTCACTTGTTTACGCGTACCAAACATACTTCATTTCATGACTTTTTCTAGAATTTTATTTCGAGAGTCCATATATTTACATGAGCAATGAAAAAATGCAGTGGATGAATACTTTTATTCATAGACACAATGCAATGTTACTTTTAAAAGTAAAAAATCAGACTTGGAATGCAGTCCAGCTCAAAATAATGTACGTAACAATTTCTAAATCCACGAGAGCTCCAACTAGATGGTCCTGGATACAACGGTTAATAACCTAAGTTTGGTTTTGCTTCTGTTAATTTCCAGACGAAGTTTCCGTCTTCCTATTTCAATTCGCTTCAGTAATTCGGCCGTATCACATCCAGCTGAAATGAATTCAGGCTGTTGATTGTTTGTAAACAGTGGGCAAATTCTAACTTAACATTCAAACTTTGGGGAATCTTTTCCATACAATTTCATAAGAAAATTTTATTTTCACTTGAGTATTGACACAATGGTGAAAATATAGAAAAAAATTAGTTTATCATAAAATTTATATCGACCATTAAAAATTCATTGGCCATAAAAGTCAAATAAAATGACGATTACCTTGCAGATACTTGAAAAAATAATTGTAAAGTCTTTGTCATTTTATTTACTTATATTAAAGCGAATTGAACAAAAATATTGAAATAATGTCAATTTTGATGTTGCTTATCTTTTTTGTGTGTACACGTTACAGAAAATTCACACAATATTTTATATTCAAAATTGAATGAGAAACACTTAGATATAGATATCTTGTTAAATCCATATGCCAGTGTGAACGATCATTCTAATTTTTTTTAAATATAATTTTAATTCATTAAGCACTAGTTATTTGCACCCGGCGTTGCTCAGCTTAAGGATTTAGTTAAAAATAAGTTTGTGGGGACACACGAAGGTTCCATTGTTTTGCAAAGATCTAAAGAATAAGAATGCAAAATTTGGATCACATCGGCAAACGATGTAGATTTGTATAGATATCTTTATGCTATACATATATCTTTTGCACTTTTTTTTATTCTTATCTCTTATCCTTTTTGGTAAGTAGATTAGTCCTTTCCTATCCATTCCTTATTCCCCTTTTACCTTCAATTCTTTGATTCTCATAGTTTGTAAGCTATTGTTGCTATAATTCATATGTTAATTCTGTGGAAACTTGTAAGATGGTATCTATACTGTTTGATAATCATGTGTAATCTTATTTTATATGTACTGTTAGTTTCCCATGAATAAATAAATAAATAAAATAAAAATAAAATAGAAAATATATCAGGTGACGGGTGGAGTAAAAGGGGAGGGAAAGAAGTGGTCTTCGTTACTCTTATATTAACATATTATAATTTTGAGTCCGATCGGTCTAAAGGTACAGATTTGCATTGAAAATATATCAGATGGTGGGGAAGGGGTCAAGGGGAAAAGGGGGTAAAAGGGAAAGGGAAAAATGTCACCTACATTACCCACCGGGTCCTTAAGCATAAGTATGCAAAATTTGGGTCGATCGGTCAAACGGTGTAGATTTGTATACAGAACAGACGGACAGACAGACAGACATTGAGTATTATAGGTATAGATAGTTTAGTGATGGTTTTAATAGTTGCAGAACTTTTACGTACTTTCACCAAAATGTGTTTATTTATATTCCTACATATGTATTTATTCTTTATTTTTTCGAGAAGGTCATGGTCAATTGGGGAAGTGTTTTTTGGAATCTTGGCTTGGAGAATTTTCTTTTCGGGAACTTGGCTGTCAAGAAGTTGGCCGAGGGGAGTTCCGGTGTCAGGATAGTGAACTAAACTTTAAAAAGTCCAATCGTTTATTAAATTATACTATTATTTTTTTATTATTGTCAGTATCATCAAACAATAATTTCATTGTCTGTCGGTCCGTCTGTCTGTCTGTCTGTCCGTTTAACGTGGCATGTAACGTAGGTAATTTCTTTGGAATCCATGGCTAAAAAACCAAATTATATGGCCCCATGCTTGAACCCCGGGCCACCAAACTCCGACCGGCCGCTTCACGCATGTTGCTACGACCGCCTCTCCGCGGATCGCCACAAAGATACTATAAATGTATCGCAAAGACGCTAACCAATGTTGCGTCATTTTTGACAGAGTATTGTCAAAAATGATTAATTATTGTTGTTATAAACGATTAATAGACTAATATGTTTCCCGTTTCTTTTATTATCTGATCAACCATTTGAACACTATATGAATTAGATAAGTTTTTAAGGGAAGCGGTGTATTTAAATGAATTATCATCCGTAACGTATCTTACACCCTTACGTTATTATATTTTACTTTTTAAAGCTACACTAACTGACATTGTATCACTGTTTTATCATAATAGCGATAATTACATTAATTTACGATCTGTCTTATATTTTAACGTTAATACACCTTTACTATCATAAGCTTCAAATACATAGGAAATAAAAAAATAAAAAAATATTATTTGTAACTCTAAGGTCCGGTTGAATCAACTTGAATTATAGAATTCTGTGATGTAAAAAGTATCTCTTATAATGCTATTTGATTAGCGAAAAGATAAACCTTTAAGCCCCATTACATATCTCGCGCTCTGGGCGTGATATTATACAAACATAATATAAGTTATCCTAGGTAAATAAAATAATCGATTTGTTTGAGCTGAATTCCATCAAAATATTGAGACTGATATATTTAAGACATTCACGTACTGATTAACTAGCTTTGGTACTGATTCATTACACAGTACACGTATTTAAGACATTCACGTACTAATTAATTAATTGGCTTTGGTACTGATTCATTACACAGCATATCTATTTAAAACATTCGCGTACTGATTAACTGGCTTTGGTACTGATTCATTTCACAGTGCATGTATCTAAGACATTCACGTACTGATGAACTGGCTTTGGTACTGATTAATTTACGTTGCATGCACGTTAATTAGTCACTACCAAAGTGAATGCTATTAAAACTTATTACATTTTGTAACATAGTAATATTTCCTGTGAAACGTTATGTTAGTATCTGCATGAGGTGAGAATTATTTCTGCTGCTTGTTACCGCAGCATTATCACACAGAACTCAGTCATGTACTTAGAGAAAACACCGCAGTGTTTACGTTTGACATAAAGTTTATAAATTTGAACAGAAAGCTTTCCAGTTTGGACTTTGAAGCTCTGCGAAAAACTTTTTCAGGGGAAAACATTAATTAGGTATTCCCTCGTGTAAAATAAACCATACGTATCATAATTTAAAAGCATTTCGCTTTCCTGGAATTGTTACTAGAACTGGCATCAATGTTATGCTGATGTTTTCTCATAAATAAAATAAATAACTTACTTTCATAAACATATTTACCATAAATCATCTTTGCGTTACACCTTTATATTATCTATACTAATATTTAACGAGGTAAAGTTTGTAAATATTAATGTAGGGGTAATCTCCGAAACTACTAATCCGATTTCAAAAATTCTTTCGCTGATATTTAGAATTTACTTTCAGGGTAAACATAGGTTATATATTATTCCGTTGAAATAAAAGGGCTTTTCGTGGTTATCTATTTTACAACTATGAGTAAGTGATATTTAAATACCTTCTATAAAGATGTTGTAGAACTCAAAAATTCTATAAAAAAGCCCGCGACGACATATATCTCTATGTTAAGATAAATACGCTAGTTGATATGACTAAAAGTTACTAAAAATCTACGCTAATAAAGGCCTTGCTAATAGTTTTTTCCTCACTATTGTAAAATGGCGCTTTTGCTCCGAAATGCGACTTGCTGATGTTGCTGACTTGAGACCGACACAATGATAGAAAATTAAACAACACAATTTATTTCTATATGATTATATCATTTGCGATGAATAAAGTATGTACATAAAATATTTATTTGATTAAAAATTATTCTTAGAGTACAAAAACTGAAAAACTTTTTTGAAAGACTTATTCGCAGACACAAAGTATATTCTTAGCAAAAACTTAAAATAATGAATTCATAGGCTCAAAACCAACGTAAAATGCACACGTAAACACAAACACCCACACACATACACGCACACATACATATATACATATACATGTATACACACTAAACACATCATCTTTAAGTAAGTAATTTTATAGATATAGTGTCGCGTTTTGTTATACTTTGCGTCCGGTTTCATATCTCTTTTAAACACTTTTTTTGGTCATACTATGGACACTATGGACTTTCAGCATTCATATTTTGTATTTAATGGATACTTAAGTTTTTGTTTCAAGTGGTTGAGCAACTTTTTAGATTGACATTTAAAAAAATTAATTTTAATCTTTGTTTTAATCTACTTTTATTTGATTAATTACACCTACATGTTTTGGAAAAACATTAACATTGTCAGGGTGTTTTATATATGTCAAAATATCAAAATGAATGATGTATTTTGTTTTGGTTTTCTAAATTATTTAAAAAAATATAGTTGCTGAATTTCTTGATTACACAAAACCATTGGAAAATTTTTTAGAATTGGACTAGTAGTTACATTTAATTGATTTTTAATAATATTTCGTTTACTTTTACATGCTTTACAATGATTTGCAAATTCAAAATTTTTCTGAGTTTTCAAATTATTAAGATAATAAGTATGTTCCAAATTGTTATGTGTCCCTGCGTCTTGGAGGCAGAGAAGAGATTTTGCCTCCCCACGAACGCCTCCCCACCCTGCTCACATTCTTATGAGTGTCAGTGGAGCTTTAGCATTAAAAAATGCCAAACTTGGGTGGAGAAAGTGTAGGGTCGATATTGGAGCTATTGCTCCTAGAATGGCCCTGGATGTGTTGTGGATCCCTATTCTCTGTTTTTTGCACTATTTATAGTCTATAGCATTTCTTAGTTACTTATAAAAATATTCGGGAATTGTAATTAAAATATGAAAGGATCTTAATACTAAATATTGATACATACTTTTCTGATTCTTCCAATTAGACAGTTTTTTTTTTTCTTGACAATAAATTCAAATTTTTTTTTAAATTTTTGATCCCATCTAGGTTTTTTTCAACTGTCTACATTTTCAAATAATCTAGTGAAACTTTATGATTTTTTATATCTTAGGACTTGAATCGGTAAACAACAACACAAAACCAAGCAAGCGTCTTTACCTCTACGCCAACCATCATGTTGTATTCTAAAAATAATATTGTTTTTACAAACTAATAAACAAAATGCTCTCATTCATCCAATATTACTACCAAACGTAGCGTATTTTACGTTTCTGTTACGAAAAAAGTTAAGGTAACTACGAAGATTAAACAAAAAGTTTCACCTCCGTAAAGCACCGTGTACAAAATGAATACGTGTTTGTTGATCGTATACTTTTTTATGTTTATGTATTTACAGTTTTTTTCTATTTTTTATTATACAGGATGTCCCGTATCTTGACGTCAATCCAAAATCGGGTGATAGGCCAAGTCGTAATAGCAATCAGAAAAATATTAAAAAAAAAAACAAAAAAAAACGGTCGGTTTAAACTGTGAAAAGTATTGATTTTAAATACTTGGTTTGGTCAAAAAATGACATTTTCTTCCAAGCTGGAGCAGTTGGCTTGAATTTTGGACAAAATTTTACAGAAGCATTATCAAGATTACATAATAATAAAAAAAAGAAGAAAAATAAATATTTGTAGCAACAGGAGTGAAAAGACCGTCACAGAGTGTAGTTTTTTTCTTATAATTTAGATTTTTTAAAATATTTTTTTGATAACTATTATGACTTGGCCTATCATCCGATTTTGACTTGAAGTCGATATACGAAACACCCTGTATAAATACATAAATAACAGAATCACAGAAAACAGAAGAAGAAAATAAAAAATAATACAGAAGAAGAAACGTGAAAATGTTAAGAACATTTTCACGTTTCACAAACACAATAATATTGTGTATCAGAAATTAGGCAAAGCGTATCCGCGTCATGAAGACGTTTGTTGGCATGACGACACAAGTAGGAGGGGTGCGGGATAACATTGATGGATGGGTTAAATTTACATTCAGTCGTCAGTGGAGCAGTATCGCAGTTTGATGCCTAGGATGGAGTTATATTTCTATCAGTGTGTTGGTAAAGTCAATCAATACCAAAATACATTATTAAATTCGTTAGAAGCATGAAACCATAGAGCACTAAATGTATCATAACTGAATAAAGACATTAAATTAAATTTAAAATAAATAAAATACTTTAAATAATTTTTAATAATAAAAAGTAATTTTATTTAAAACTAAGTTTAAGTAAAACTAAATTTAAGTAAAACAAAATTTAAGTAAAACTTAAAAAAGTAAATAAAAGTAAAAAGAAAAAATTAAATGAAAGTAAATCTAAATAAAAGTAATAATATATACATTTGTCAACAAGTTTCGGGAAGTCCAAATCTTCTTGAGGACAAGTATAATATAATATGGATCAGTCTATATTATTATACTTGAAGGTTGAGACCAACATAAACTAGTTGAAAAATAAATATGTGTAGTTTATGTATAAATATAAGTGTAAGGTTTAAACTAAGTATTTTAATTTATTTTAAATTTAATATAATGTCAAGCTATAAACTGCTTTATTGCTTTGAAAATTGAATTTAATCAATTGCGTAGACCTTAATTTATGTATTTATTTATTTAAGCATATTATACAGTGAGGACAGAGATATATTCTTTATAAAGTAGCAGTATTGTTTTTTAATTATTATATTTTAAAGATATTTTTTCCCTTTTGAACTAGGATGAGGTCTGTGATAAAGAAATCAGGTTCATACGTTGTATCAAATAGTTGAATCTAAACAATAACGATATTTCCTAAAGAAACAAAATTAAATTAACAATATTATAAATGTTAAAACATTTTAAAAATATCGCCACTTAAGTCCTATTTTCCACAGGCCCTTAGCTCAGTTTGAAAAAAGTGAGAGTATTAATGCGACAGGTATTCGGTGCACGCATCTCTATTTAAAAAAAAACTTGAAAGACAAAATACCTTCGCTAACCAATAAATACAAAAGGAATTTGAAATCTTCTTTTTCTTCTTCCTCAGCCTTCATATCTCCATTGCTGAATATATGCCTCTTTCATACCATCTGAATCTGAAATAGAAGTATGAAATATGTACATTAACACAAATAAATGAGAGTATAAAAGAACCTGGTCGGTATTTAATTTAAACCACATCCATTTTTTGTCGTGCTAAAAAATATTTTTAACATCGGTACTTCAAATGCTTACTTATTAATTCATTTTTTTTTATACCCCATTTTTCTATTTATATCTTTTTGTGTTTTCTTACAGGGTATAAGAGTGCTAGTCGTCATTTCTTTACAAGTCGATTTCCACCTTTATTATGAGTCGAAAATGTTCAAGCAAAAATGTCCAACTACGGCGATAAGCTACTTTCAAATATTTTTTCATTATTTTTGAAATATCTTGGAAAACGTTGGACTACATTAAATATAGAATATATAAAGTTAAATGATAATTACAGATATTTGTTTGTAAAAAAAAATTAAAAATTCTTCATTTTTGAAATGAGACAAACAAAATATATAAAAAAAACAATGAACTGAGAATAGAGAAATACATAAATTAAATGGACTGTATTCTTGATATTGTAGTGTGTTTTTATTATGTATTCTTAAGAGGTTATTTTTAAAGAATTTTTCTTATAATATTCATTTCAAATTTTATTGTTCATACAAAAAATGTTAACAGAGTTCTAAGAATTAAAAAAAAATTATCGCTATCTTTAAACTTCATGCGCGTTATTTGCAAAATTATATGTTTCAGATCGAAGATCCAGTAACCAGCACTTGAAAAAACTTTTTTTCAAATATATTTTTTTTAATGTAACGGAAATGATTTAATTATTATTTAGCGTGAAATCAAAATTTTCACTTTGAGCCTTTATCATTTTTCAAGCGAAACGATTTTTTTCTAAATCCTTGGATCAAGTTACTCATGTACAATATATGTAGTCAGGGTATCTCATCTTTAATTCTTAAATTAAAATACCTTAAAAGCCTTATTTCGTACTTGCATGCGGTTGTCATGTTGGAAATTAGTAAAGCCCGAAGTAGAAGCTTTAAAGGTTGATTAACATTGAAGCGATTTCTTGAATCAAATCACATTTGTTCCTTTTCACGTGATCCTGCTTAAGCGTGCCGTGATGGGGGATTAACTCTGTGCGCCTCTGCGGACCTTGTGTCCGTTTAGGGTTTTTCCGAAGGACTCCTCCGAGTAGAACGGACACTGCGTAATCCGGACCATAAAACATGGATTATCCCTGGAAATACGCAACTTCCGTGTACCGGACGTATTATAAATGTGCAAATACGCATATGACCAAAATATTTAAAAAAATTAATGCATAAAGACGAAACAGTGTCTAAACCTAAAACGGGTAAAAAACCAACATTTTAAAAGAATAAAAAAATAATATAAGACTAAAAGTGGATCGTTGTTACATACTTAGTAAAAAAATCTGAATTCGTGAACCACATCATGAATAATAATAATAAAAAAAAATTATATACCATTAAACTTCTCCATCCCGCCTTGCATAAATGTAATAAAATGAATAATTTTGAAAGTTTAGAAATTAAAAGAAATTTTGACTAGTGTATTAATTTGCTTAACAATATTACATTCACCAACCTTTCTCCTCTCCTCTCAATATACCCATTTAAACCACCTTGACACCTGAGTACCTGATATTTGTTAGTTTAATACTTCACCTGTCGATGTGTGATTCCGATTCTCTCGAAACTCGAGTAGTAAAATATAAAATATAGATGAATTCCGGTAGAGATAAGGCTGTTTTTATTTTACATCCACTTTTATTAATTTATCCCGAAATGTATTATCAGTGGTGTTAATGTTTTGGCCTGCATATAAATGGTTTGGGCATATTGATCAAATTAGTGAAGAAAGAATGGAAATAGAAAATATATATAACGCAAGTGTTGACAACGCCAGGAAAATAGGGTGACCGCGGAAGACATGGCATGATCAGATAAACCAGATACTGGAACATGGTTCGGTTAGAAACCTCAAGAATTGTCCAGCTTGCATATGAATATGTATGAATGTGGATGAGGCGAGAGTTGTGTGTCAGGACAAAAGAGTGACAAGCTCTATCCCTTCCGCATATACCCGCGGAGAAACGACGTGTATGGTTAGTAAGTACGTAAGTTTATTATTTTTTTATGATTTTTCTGATGGTCTTGTCTATGAACGCGCAATTATAACCCTTAAAAATCTACAGGATTTTATATATAAAAAAAAATGTACACAAAAATACCTGTAACTTGATCCAAAATGAAATTTTGCAATTTTCTCCTCCAGTGGTTTAATTTTCTAGGTGCTAAAGTCCCCTCTTGTGTCCGACAGCAGATAGCATCTGCAACTCCATTCACACAGTACCACCAAATCCGCAAACAACTCTCACCCTATTATACATAAGTTATATCTTAAATATTCGGAAAATTGTATATACAGGGATGAAGTAGGGTGACCAACGTTTTCGCTTTATCTTTTCTAAAACGCTGGACTTAAATTATAGTAATTATTATTGATTATTAAAACTTCATTCGCTTTACTACAGGTAAAATACAATAATTAAAATATTACATCGAAGTCGGTTATTTCCAACAGGCAAGTACTTCTCGTTGTAGATACTAAAATAACACAATGCTCAGTAATGAGCAAATGAAGCAAGAAAGATAGAGATTTATACACAGGTATACAATTTTATGTTAAAGGCCGTTCAATGGCACTTTTTTTAAAACCCATTATTTAAATCTCCTTAATCGACCATAAGTCACGAGCCGTCCATTAGGCCGAATAAAAATAAAAAGGTTTCCAGAATTTTTATTAAAATATTCAATCACCTTTGAGTAATAAAAAAAATAGTTTATCGCAATTTATGTATATTAAGGAAGTATTTTATTGCAAAGTACCACCACTATATCACATTAAGAAGATTCTTACACAAAACAATTAGAAGGGGGTATGGGAAATGCTGTGTACGTACATCTCCAACCTACTCATTTATGACAGTTATACCGAGAAGTGAAATGTGTTAAATCTCGTGTAGGTATATAATATATTAAATAAAACAATATGGCAAATAAATAGACTAAAATTCCATGTTCCCTGTAGATCTCGTAGACACAACCCAGTCTTTCAAATTGATTTTTCCTCATCCAACTATCGTCGTAATTCATATTTCTTGAGGGTTTGCGATGCATTCAATAAACTGATTAGATAATTGGATATTGATCTGTTCGAGTGCAGCCACACAAAATTAAGAAAAATTTTGAGTGCTGAATTTTTTTCCACGTAATAATTAAGTTTCTTTTTCTTTTGTTTAAATTTTTTATTCTTTCTTTCTATATAATTTTTAATATGCCTTAGATTTTTTTTATAATATAATTTTATATTTTATTTTTATATTTTTATATAAATATTTATCATTACTGACATATATCTAAATGTTAAGACCTGTAATTGGCCATCTATATTGTATCAATGTTTTCAATGCTTCTTTTTTCTGTGCTGTTGGTCTTCCATGAACATTAAATAAATAAATAAATAAATAAATAAAGGAAAACTCCTATTTAAACATTTTGAAGATTGAAATATAATGGCTATTACAGCTAAGGATCTCTAACCGATAAAACGGAAATAATAATTACACAGGGTAATATTAATATTCCTGTTCAAGAGAGTCGTAAGGGTTACTTTGGTAACATTAAAGGTACCGCACACTCAGCTCCCCCGGTCTAAAACAGCCTCAGACGCCCGGAGCCGGGGGCCACAATAAAAATGTTACCCCTAAAATCGAAGGGTCTGGTCCCTCTGAAATGAATACCCTCGGGGATGATGTGAGGACGCTGGCGACAACTTTCACCTTTTCGGGTCAGTAAGGTTTGAAGAACTCTAAAATTTTGAAGAACCATTCAGCATCGATAATAATTTATATATTTTATAAAAAAAAATTAAGCTTTTTTAGACGTAGATACTGTATAAATGACAGATAAAATGTAAACATAGCTTTTTTAGATTATAAAAAATATTGTATTATATTTACGTTGTTATCGCTACTTGAGTTCGTAAAAAAATATTTTATTTTTTCACTACTTTTTTTGGGTCGCAATCCTAGGATTGGTCTGCAACATGCACTCGCTTTCTCCATTCCTCTCTGTCACCTGCCAGCCTCTTCATTTCTTGGTAGGTGCTATAGCGCTACAGTGCTCGGACGGCCTCTATGATTGTTGCCTTCAACATTTCCCTGGACGGCGATAATGGTAAAAAGCAGACCCGGATGCCTTATATTATGGCCTATCCAAATTGCTCGTTGTTGGGAGATTCTGTACAGGAGCCGTCTTTTTTCGCCCACCCAGCTCAACACCTCGTCGTTTCGGATATGTATCTGACCAATGGACCCTCGCCACGCGCCTTCAGCACCATATCTCAAAGGCCGCTAGGCTCCCGGACATCTTTCGAGAAAATCACAATTTTTCATTGACAATTTTCTGTATCTTTTATTTCGATGAAATCACTTATTATTGATTTTCCGCGAGAAACAAGAGCCTCGGCGATTATTAATTAGTACATAATACATGTCGATTCTGTTTAAATTCACAAGTTCACAATTTATCAGTAAAAAAATTATTAAGTACAAACAAATAACAGGTTTGTAATCAAACTCTTCTGTATTTTTTGAAATATGATACTTTCCTTTCGTTACGATGTGTACGTAATTATACGTCAGTGTGTTGTTTAAATTTTATAATTTGAATAGTGTGCCGTGAAATGAATAATGTGCTGAAAAATCTTGGAAACTATTGTCTTAAACAAAAAAAGAGCGCATCTACACTATGATGTTCGAGACTCGTCGCGTATCAAGCCGCATGCATCGAACCGACACCACCAATCAGAGGCTCTATGCTGCGAACTAATCCCCGGGCACCATCAAGTATACTCTTTCGCCGACCGCCGTAGCCATCGCACGCAATATTTTCTGTACTCAACGCCACCTCTGTAAATCTGTGTCAATAAATTCCCACTATTAATTGTGAGTTTAAATTAGTATGTATGAGTTACTCAAACCGAGGTATTTTGTGATGTGTTTCGTTTCTAAAATTGGGCTTCTTGGCCTGTTGAAGCTTGAAAAAAAATCCAGAAAAAAAGTCTCTGTAAATATTACCAAACGAGGGTTTAGATACTTCAAACAAGGAAAATTTCCTCTTTGAAATTAAGATTTTTACCAATATCTTTATTGTTGATGATTAAAGCGATCCGTTTATAAATCACTAGTAATTTGTAATTTACAGTCACCTGTGGAAACATGCCCCAAAGCACATCCACTTGATGAGTCTATTGGTAAGGAAGGTGGAACTATTCATTTTGTCAACGACTCTTTGAAAATTCACAATCTTTGAAGCGCCATCAGGCAGCAGACGTACTTTGCCTTTTCTGAGGGAATTTCAATGGAAAATGCTGGGAGAACCTTTCGTTACTGATTTACTTTGTCCACGTTCGGAGGTCCTGCAAAGTTTCCTTCTCTTCCCGATATTTTATAACTGCATTCAAAACTTTGAAATGTCTGCAATTGAATATTGTCGCTCTTATTGTTTAAGGAATATATAACTAGGATCTAAATAAATGTAAAATAAGATTATTTGCAGACGAACCTTAAATATACACAAAGGACAGTGACCTCAGTGACCTAGAAACAGCGATCTACAACAAAAAGAAAACTGGAGGAAATATCAAAATGGCTTCAATTCAACAAACTTAAATTAAATGTTTCAAAAACAAAATTTATGATAATTTGAAGAAAAAAAGAACTACCAAATATAATGTGAAACTAGAAAATAAGATATTAGAAAACGTATATATAAAAAACCTAGGTGTAATTATAGATTCAAAACTAACATTTACAAAAAATACTGAATATATTGTAAATAAAATCGCAAATAAAAACTTTACTTGGAAGAATAAGAAGATATATAACTAAAAATACAAAATTATTAATATACAATATGCTACCGCAAATTGATTATTGTTCCAACGATTATTGTTGTACGAAGGAATACTAAAAAAAACTTCAAGTTGAATAAGGCGGGTACTTACAAGAAGATTGCATAATTCGTAAAATTTCCTACTTTGGTTACATAATGAGAGGCGAAAAATATTCCATCCTTCAGCTCGTCATAAAGGGGAAGATTGGCAGAGGGGTCGGAAGGAGGTGGCATTCCTGACTTCGAAACATTCGAGAGTGGACCGGGATAAGAGACGTGGAAGAGCTGTTCCACACTACCCTGGACATCTCCCAGGTGATCGCCGACGTCGGGGAGATCGGACTACGGCTATGTACCTACTAAAAATGCTGAAAATAAATATCGGCGGCACGTGATGGCGCGCAGTCAACAGTGACGAAGGACGTTACGCACGCTATCCGGGTTTCTCATCCGTTATCTCTCTGGAATATTCTACCAATTCTATTTCATGATAAAGTATACGGCAGAAGAGCCTAGAACATTCAAAATGTTTCTTCGTACCTCTAGAATGAATTTTTTGGAGGAATTGTGCTATAAAAGGAGTCACGCGACGCGAGCTCGAGCAATACAGTTTGTGAAGTTAATAAGACGACATTTTCTTGATACTAGCGAACGAATCAGTGTGACCAGTGCTTTGTGATATTGTAACACGCGATATTAAATGACCAGTGGCGTTGCAGAATTCATATCTATGCGGATAAATGTTGTAATGGTTTCTTGGTTTGTTCGTTACTTAAGTTAGGTTTGGTTAGGTTTAAGTCACCCAACGCCTCAAAATACACAGTCATGGAAGCAGAATTATAAGCTTAATATGTGAAGTTGCTTTTATATTTATTTATTTTCAATTTATACGTACAATACTACAAGCCGTTATTCCCGTAGTGAAGCACATTACAAAATCATCCAAACTTGAGAAATTCACACACATAAATTGTAACCTCACCAGTAATCGGACCCCACATCCCCGGTATGAGAAGCCAATGCCATACCCCCTAAACTAAGAGGGCCGTTTTAGTTTTGGATAAATGGAGCACGTCAATTTTGATTCAATAATAATTTGATATGATCGTCTCTTCGAGCCACGCAGCTCCGACCCACACCGAGAAAACCGGTTCCTTGCAAAGCATTTTTCCTTCCACACGGCCGTTTAATGGATTTACCGTGTTAAGTATGAAGTCAAATAAAGTAAGAGTAATCACATTTTCCTCCGAAAAACATTCTTATTCTTTGATACGTATATAATATAAATTACATTAAATGTATACCTAATATCGAGAAGATTGATTAATTACAAAGAAAAACTAATAACCAATAGTATAATCTAACTCGAACAAATGTAAAAGTAAAGAAATGAAATAAATAAATAAAAAAATAAAAAAAAATTAATAATTTCTGTTCTGCTTTGTAAATTTTTGTTTTATTCAAATCAAAAAAAAATACAGATTTCATTATCAGAGGTATCCATGTATCATTTCTGATAATGCAAATTTCCGCATACTATCCAAATTTACAAAAAAAAAACAGAAATAAATTTCTAGGGCAACGAAACTATTTTCAGCTTGCAACGTTATTTTTGTCGAGATATATGAAGCTTCGAAATATTAATTCAATTTTCGAAAAATAAGAAGCAATATTTCACCTCCGTATTTTTGAATATGAAAAAAGAGCGTTGAAGTTTCCGAAAAAGTGTGTTTTAAAATCTGCCGTTCTGGCGTCATGTTATTTGTAAAGCTTATTCCGTATGAAAGTTCTTGGCCAACGCGACTTTTTTTATCTGACAACGGGCTTTCAAAAAATCAGTTAACTGTCAAAAAATAATTCATATACATTTACTCCATTATTTCAACTGTTCAATGAGGAAAAATATTTTGAGGAAAAATTATTTTGTCCTTCGTTTTTTATTTTGCCTGTTC
Source organism: Agrypnia vestita (assembly GCA_016648135.1). Classification (NCBI taxonomy): domain Eukaryota; kingdom Metazoa; phylum Arthropoda; class Insecta; order Trichoptera; family Phryganeidae; genus Agrypnia; species Agrypnia vestita. The sequence goes on along the minus strand of JADDOH010002519.1, from coordinate 69,759 downwards.
AGAAGTTTTGTCTGGCCTTTTTCCTTTTCCAAATTTTTTTAGTTCACAGCGCTCTTGATGGATTTTTCTACGGTGACTTTTTTGTCCTTCTGCGAATTTGTGGCAGTCCTATCCATATATTTCCACGCAAAATTGTCAATATTATCTACTTGTAAGAATTTTTCAAACGAGTTGATAAGGTGTAATATTATTTCCTCTTCAAAAATAAATTGTTTGTAATAAAAATAAATATTAAAATCATTTTATATGCCATTATTATCTGGTTTCAGTGTAATTCACAGACGCGAGGAATGATACAAAGAATTTTACACACAGCTCTTGAAATAATCTTCAGCCTAAATCGGTACACCAGAACCACTGACTTGTATCATCGTCATGCTTAACATAAAGGATCTGATATTTGTCGAAAAGATAAAGATGATTTATCAAATAAAGAATAAATTACTAAAAACGAATATTATCCTTTACCGGAATAATGACGTACATAGACAATACACAAGAAAGAAAGACTATATAAGAAAAATGAATAGAGAAAGGATGATGGATTCCTGTATACTACAATCGATTTTTATAATAAAATTTCCAATAACGTAAAGGAACTAAATAATATGAAACTATTCCATAAACAAGTGAAAAAACTTGTGATGGGGAGGAGATAAACTTTTCAATAAATCGATGTGCCGTTACTTAAAAAGTGTGCTTCATTTCATTTTATATTTTTTCTTCTTGTCCCCTTAAATCCGCATACAATTGCTGTCTGGGGACTTGTTAATCAATTTTTTTTAAATTATTTATTGTTACTTAAGTAAAAAATCCTATGTATTCTTACTACCTTCCAATTAATTAATAGTATAAAAAAATTCTTTAGAGATATAAAATGATCTTTGCCTACCATCGTCATTCATTTTTCTTTTCCATATTTTCATAAGGTGTAAGTAATTCCTGTCAGCTAGTAAATCTTAGGAATCGCTGTTCTTAGCTACAAATAGATAGACTTAGATCGTCCTACATAGCTACCTGTCAAAATACATCTTCTCTCATTGCCCTTCTCACCTAATCTAAATCACTGTTTTAAACGTTTAGTCAAGATGAACAATAACGATCATGATTAGATAATTCATGGAGATGTGAAGGTGTTAAGTATGATTTATAGTCGGTTGGCTGATTATGTTTATTTCTAGTGAAAATGGGATTGCAGATATTATTCTAGATACATACTTATATTTTTATTTTATTACTACCACAAACGTACCTGAGGTCTGAAACACAAAAATGCGAAGGCTTGATAAGATATTGTGATATCACCGGTAATCCAACTCACAATTCTCGATTTGAAAAATCAGTGCAATGCCTATTGGACGAAGAGAGCTGCCATAAAAATAATTTTTTGAATTATAATCATTTTTGAAGTTATACTTAAGGCGTGCTTGAGGTGAAATTTTAGCATGCAATCAAATGCGCGTGCGTTGTTTTCAAAGTTAGCCGTTTCAAAGTTAACGTTTCAAAGTTAAAGAACATTCGTAAGTTTTTTCTTTTTTTTTGCGACCGTTTAGAATCTTCTGGTTTGTGTTTTCTGGGTAACATGCCGTATTTTTACGACCTTTTTGGCCAAAGTTTCGGATCCCTTTATAGGGTCTATAATCAAGGCTGATTATGTTGTTGTGAATGTGATGTTATGGTTAAGGAGGCACATTCATTACAAAAGCATATTTCGGCGTTTTTTTTTTACGAAAATGTTGGTCTTTATTATTCATTTATATCAGAATGTATAATCTAAACTGAAATTTTTTTGGGGCAATAACTTAGAAAAAATCTTTGTTATTGTATAAAAGTAATTAACTAAATATTATTTACAATAATTAATAAACTATAAGTATTAATTATAGTTTATTAATTATTGGCCGCGAGCAAAAAATCTTTTTAGCGTCCTAGGCGGCGCTAATTTTTAATGAATGTTTGTATGAGTATATGCATATATAATGAACATCTGTATAATATAGTATAAAGTATACTTCATTATATAGAATTTGTACTAAGGAATTTAAGAAATATTCAATATTAAAGTTATAATGTTTTAAATTTGAAAGAAATTTTTTCGTTTTTGTTGATTTTAAAACGTTTTTTATTTATATAAAGATATGATTCTAAACAATATATTATATTTATTCCAGTATTTTGAGGCTTTACCACTTAATAAAATTTATTTTTTGTTGTAAAAATACCTTAATTATTATTTAAAAATAAAATTTCCAAAGTATGAAATACGCTAATAAATGACGCCGTTACCGACGGCATTCCGTTTTATAATAACGTCATTTATAAACACATTTTTTACTTTGGAATTTTTATTTTTAAATATCAATTAAGGTGTTTTAATTTAAAAAAACTTACTTAAAGCCTCAAAATACGGGAATAAATAGAATATACTGTTAATCAACAAAAAACATAAAAATTTCTTGAAAATTTAAAACATTATAACTTTATTAATATTGAATATTTCTTAATTTCCGTAGTATGGATTCAAGATAATGAAGATTACTTTATGCTTATAAAAAAACGTATTATGCGTAGATATAAATATTCATTAAAAATTAGCGCCGCCTAGGATACTAAAAACGATTTTTTGGCGGCGGCCGGTCGATTAATGCTTATATTTTATTAATTATTGTAAATAATGTCCAGTTTATTACTTTTATATAATAACAAAGGTTCTATATATGTTATTGCTCTAAAAAATTGCAGTCTAGAGTATACATTCTGATATAAAAACTCAGATTTTCGTAAAAAATCGCCGAAATATGCATTTGCAGTGAATGTCCAGCCTTAAGTATTGACTTGCAATACCGAGTCGAAAGCAGGGTGAAACGTTGTCAGTGTTGTGTTAAGTATTGGCTAGCAATACCGTATGGAAAGCAGGATGTCTCTGTGTTTATGAGTTATATGGCAATACACGAGTTGTCTTGTATTGTGTGTACATTTAATATATTATCTGATCACTATCTTTGCGGAATCTGAGAAGAAATTGATTTTGAAGCGCTGGTGTTTGATGTTTTAATTTGAGACCATCTCTCATTGACCTCGAGTGCCTCCTTTACACGACGTGCATGCTGACTCTAAAATTTTTTAAGGATCTTCAATTATAATGTAAAATGACGGCCGGTATCCAGAAAATGCTCAGCCAGTGCTGATTTTTCTAGATGGCTTAGTTTGCATGCCCGTTTGTGCTCGTCAACCCTTTTTGAAATTCTGCGCGCCGTTTATCTCGCGTCTCGGCAGGCATTTTAAAGTTATAAAGTTTTTGTTTTATATTTATATTATTTATTTATTTATTTTGTTTTGGGGAAAATTAACAGCAAAACAACAATCTTAAAAATATGAAATAATGGTTTATACAATTATGCCAATTACAAATTTTCCACTGAATATAAAAATTTACTTTAACTTACTTTAATAGCGAGTGGAGAGGGTGGAGAGGAATGTGGGACGGGAGTAGAAGGGAAGATATAATATTACTTTATACTTTGTTCTCATAATATTGTTAGCTGCTCATCTTGGCACAGCTTCATCCTAGTGAGAAGAGTGGCTCATTTCTAACCAACATGTATTGCGTTCAAGATAAATAAATAAAAATAAATTATAGGTCATGTTTCGTGCAAGAATATCACTTGTGCATTCTACGGAGGTTGGTTACAGACCCTCTAGCAACCGGGAGCGGGTCAGCCAAATCGAGCCCTGATTGACGAATATAGGCCAATTACATACGGCTATCTCCGTATAGCCGTATGCAATTGGCCTATATTAAAGGTATAAAGGGGCTTCTCGTTTCTACAGATTTTGTATTTCATGTTAATGTTGATGTTTGACTGCGTTTGACAAAATGTCATCAGTTTGATGATATTCGCAGTTAAAACCCTGTAATTACTATGCCGTTATTGTCATTAGCTTTTAATGAATAGATGTATAGATAACTCCGATAATTTCGAAACCTCAGAGATCGTCGCTTCAGTCGTGGTAATGGACTTTTTTATATTTGTAAATTTTGTTACATTTTAATATAGTTTTAATACGTAATTTATATCTTAGCTAAAAAAGTATAACTCATAACACGCGTACACAAGTATGCGAATCTACTATTTTTGTTGTAAAATTAGGCCCCTCGAAACATTTAACATATGATCAATTCATTAGCGAAAGAATTGAAAATATTAAACAATGAGATAATATAATGTTGACCTTAGTTTAGTGAGTAAGATTTTGTATGTGTCACTTAGACGGTAATTATAAACGAGGAGGAAATTATAAGAAAATATGACACCAATAAAATCCTTCCTCTTCTTCTTTTTTTGCTCTATCCGACATTGGCTATCATGTTGGCTATGAGAACTTTCTTTACTGCGGCCAAACTGTTTAGACTGGCCAAACCACTATCTCGGGAGTTTCAGCCATGGTGTTCTCCTTTTTCCAGGGCCCCGATTTCCAGCAATCTTTCCCTGCATCTTCTGTAGATCCACATCTCAAATTCCTCAAGTCGCCTTACCAATTCATCGGTTAGCGTTCATTCCATAAAATAATACCGATAAAATGTGTCCTGCAAAGTCCTATGGTGCCTAGGTATATAAATGAAAGAATATAAGATTTTGTGTAAATGTTGTCTCTGCCTGTCCTCTCAAAGAGCATCGGCATGCAATTAGTTAATTAGGGGCATTTTAAGTCGTTTTAAAATTGTCTATCATTCTATTTTAATGCAGGGTAACGCCACCAAGATCTTATTTTAAACAAAAATTTAGCTGCACAATATAAAATTTAAAAATGTATTGAATTACTCATACCTTTTTTACTATTCCCTCTGAAGAATTTTTTCATGAATGTAATACTCAAAGATGGACCCGCAAAGCTTCTGTCTAGACGTTTATCATTAGGTTTCTTAAACCTATTAAAATATGATACATTAAATTTTAATTTAATGATAAATGACACAATTTATTCTACTTAGAAACAAGACAGATACAAATAGGAGAGATTGGCTTAATTAACTAAAAATGACTTATCCAATGAATTTTATGATAGGCTTATTTATATTAATTAACATTACTTTGTTGTGGCTGTTTCGCTGTGTTAGAAATTTTTGAAGGTGTCGTCACTGAATCTAATACGAACATTATACAGCGCTGAATAAATGTTTGTGAAATTCCTACAGTATAAGTATGCTCTTTGAATATATTGAAAAGTTGATGTGAAATATGCATAACAAAAAAGTTACCGCCTTCTTGCTATTATTCATGAAGAATTGATAACATTTAAATGGAATAAAGCATCACTAAGAAGTTATTCAAAATAAGTACATTCTTAAAAACAACACTGATTTTTTTCTATAAAACATTAGAAATTCATTTTCTGATATAATTTTCATGAATTTATTATGTACCAATCGTTGTCTAACATAAGAAATGTATAAGATGTTTTAGGCGTAGTATGTTGCTCACACCCCTCCAATCGAATCATTAAATGAAATCGAGTCTACCTTTCATAGACAGTGATCAATTAAAAAAACTCAATTAAAAATAATAATTTTTAATTAAATTACATTGATTACATTCAATTAAATAACAGGATCACCCTGTACACTACCAACACATTCGCAGATATTGTGTATTATACGCAGTCGATCAGTGTATATAATACACAAAAAGAAACCGGAAATTTATTCAAATTTTAATAATTATGAAATGAATTCACTGAACACGAATTTCATCGGAGTACCGTTCGTTAATTCACACAAATTTTCACAATTCGCATTTATTATCACCACTCATCTGTGGAATTTATTCTCGTGTGGTAGAAAATTCGCCAGTCTGTAGAACACTTTATTCGCGTTGTCTATTGCTCACCTGCTGGTTTCGCTTTCTACGGCGGCGTTAAGACGCTATAAAAAATAACTGATTCGCACGCGCACTTTCTCGCTTTTATAGGTGAATGTTGGTTTCGCGAATTTTCAACCTGTTTCTCCATATTTTTTTTTGTTTAAATGAACTTTCTATTTCTGTTTGCTATATGTTATCTTACCGTTTTGTTCTTTTACCTTTATTTTATGTTTTTTCTTTGATATTTCCTAATAAAGTGTGATATGTGGAGGAGGTACGTACAGTGAATGGACTCTCCAGGTCCCGTCGCCCTCTACACAACGTGACACGGAGATAGCCTTTAGAGTAAAAAATTATCAACCTGGCGCCGTATAAGTAGGACCGATATGGGAGCTTTCGCTCATAAAACGGTGGGTGTCAATGCGTAGTTACCATACTTTTGTTAGTTACATTGCTTTTAGAGTCTCATGATACAAATATTATATTGAAAAATGTAAAAACACACTGCGATTACAGTTTACAATAAAAATAAGATTGTTTATGATGATTAAATTCTACGTCGCAGGTATTCCCCACTCTTTTGATTTCATTAACATACTGTGATCGCTCTTAGTGCTGCTGTTAAAAAATTTTTTCTCCTTTTTAGTCATTTATATAAAAATATATTATTTATAATTTTTCTGTAAGATAATGGGTTTCATCTGTAATATCATATTAATTAATATCTCAGTTACTTTGTGGTACAACATGAATATTTTATCCTCAAAATGGATGGATTAATTAACATCGTTATTACTTGAGTTGAATAACACATATAGTAATAAAATAGATTTAATCATTCAATTTGGAAGAAAATTATTAATTTCTGCAAATTTAACGTCCAAGTAGGGTCGGAGCCCAAAAAATTGAAGAAGGTGATTTCATATTTCCCTATCCTGTGCTGCTTATGAACTAACAAGTGTAGACCCATTCTGTTTTCATTCACATTTGTTTTTGTTTTTTCTTCCAGCTTAATTTGGGTCTATTCATTGGTTATCTTACTTTCGAGATAAAGCTTTATATTCATTCCTCTGGCATTCTTACGCCAAGAGGATAATCCGAAGGCATTCTCAGCACATGTTCAAGCCACCTTATTCGTGATTATTCTATATGCAGAAGTAAGGGCTCCATGCCGAGTGCACTTCTCACTCTGTTTACCAGTATGACTCCCGCTACCCCCTTAGAAAACTCATCTCGGCAGCCTGGATCCTTGCTCTCACTCTCTCCGTCAGGATCCAAATTTGATGACCATATAGTAAGGTGGGCCTGTACACAGATTTGAAAACAGTCAGTTTTGTCTTGATACTAAGCTCGGATTTTCTTATCACTGCACTATATAGGGAACGTACAACGCCGACCGAAGCTCCGATTATTCTGACAAGTTTACTTCCTGCCTCCCGTCACTGGAAATTCCACCCCGAGGTATTTGTCGATTTGCTTCATTTAGCTGGGCCTGTAGGCTGATCGAGCACTGCTTTTGGTCTCTTCTTACCATTACCTCTGTTTTGGCAGTACTAATCTTTCAACTTGAGTGCCGGCCCTCTATATCATTCGCGAATAATAAAAAATACATTTCCACATCTTCAACTCTCACGGCGCTTGTTTGTTGTAAGGCTCATCTGGCTTATCTTGTCCATGTAAAGGGTGAATGGAATTGGCGAAAATGAGGATCGTTATCTCATTCCGATTTCGATATTGCGCCATTTATTTGTACGTCCTCTCATTATCAAATCTAATTAAAATGACAGATCTTCGTTTCAGATCTTGTATTTTACAAGTCTTTTTGTTTCTAACATCATATCCAATATCTCGCATGACCATCACATCACTATAACTAAAGTAACTAGGATTACGTAATAAGTTTTGGATAAGGAATGTGCAATATGGACCATGTACAAGTACCAAGTCGCATTCTTTTAAATAATAATCTCGTATGAAAACTTCCGCAAATATTTTCCAACCCGTCCAGTTCTCGAAGGTTCGGTAATAAAAATTGGAAAGAATCTCTGTTTTACACGACGTAAAAGAAGTTTATTTCCTTTCTGTGATAAAGTCCGCAGTTTTATTAGAATGAGGGATGCTTAGTCTTGGAATTTATATATAAAATTCCGCGCGCTTATAGTTTTTTTTCCTCGAGGCTATTCTGTGAGATCGTGCCAAGAATGCAGATGACGTGAATTTTAAGTCAGTTGCAGTCGCCAGTAATTTTGTAGACGGCTCCTGGGGTCTTCAAATTGGAATAATACTTCGGAAGTCGCACGTTGGCGCCGTGTTCTATGAATATATATTCTTAAGCGAATCAGTGCTAATTTTAAAATCAAAACTAACGAAAAATGTCTATTAAAATTGTTAATTTTTAACTAGACTTAGTTTTTTAATTTATATATAAATTTTAGTGGAAACATCGTGAAATATTTACAGCGTTACAACATTACATTACTTTTTTAGTATTAGGTAATTAGAACATTATATTTAAGATAATACAATAAATATAAATAAATTTTGTTTTCACCACTTTTTTAATGAAAATATCAACAGTTTCAGAACTAATGGCCCTTAGATCGACATCTAATATTTATTTTGAAAGAAAGTAAACACAAAGAAGTAAACTATAAGATAAAGCAAAAAAACTATTTTTTGAAAATTTCAAGATAGTGTAAACCCATAAACCCAGTGAGTAGGAATACGTGGAAAGCCATTAGATGTGTTTACTTAGAAAATTAATTAATTTTAGCCTTCTACCTTACCGAGATTCCTATACCTAATTTTTGGCATCAAAAAAAATTATGCAATGTGTGATAAATTGGTTTCCCAATTGGTTAAATTTTGATTGCTAATTGCAGTTTGATTGATCGCTTTGAAAATATTGTCAAGATACGCTTAAAACAAAGAGAAACCCTGTATAACCGAAGTTTTTCGAACAATCTAGAAAATCTATAAATATTAGTAATCGACGAAAAGAAAATACCACAAATCTAATATATAAAAAATGATCAGTTTATTTTGATTAAAGTGGGCGATCAGTTCAATTGACCAGCACAAATTACGAAAGTATCTACCGGGATGTCAGAAGTATTCGATAGTAATCAAAGCGATACAAATGACGTGAATTAGAATTTCTAGACACAAGCACAGGATTATAGATAATGATAGTACGAGTTACAAAATAGTGATTTCAATAAAATTCATGTCAAGTGACTTTGTGAATAAAATAAATCATTAATTAATTTTAATTGTTTTATTGTATCCTATCGCCACGATTCCATGACCATATATTTGTACACACACTCACACAAACTCACTATTTGACTTATTGTTTTTTCTTATTTTTTTATCGATTCTGGTATAATATTTTTGAGTATATGTGTTTTTTTTTATTGGCCCAAGGCTCTGTACATCAATAATTGTATTTTTTTCAAGATTTATTAATTATATGGCTGTAAGAAAACCAATAAATGATAAATAAAATAAAATATATATAGCACTAAGCATAATAACCAATCATATCCGGAGAGAGTGATAAAATAAAATTATATGTATATTTAATATTCGAATATTTTTGGGAATTATTAATATAAATAACGCACGGGCACTACACATAATGGCCAATTACTTACATCGTCCACAGAATGTATGAATGTTCATATAAAAAATATAATAAACTATTTGCTATAAATTTTTTTAACAAAGACTGTATGCCTCGTAGGACATTTTCAATAAACATACATATGTACCTACGCATATCAACGTGGGTTTTCTAAACGTGATTATTTAATTGAAGACACGAAAACGAAATATTTTCTTCAAAATTTATTTTCAATATTTATCCTGAGCTTTGAGGGCTTCTCAGAATTCTGAAGCAGTGTTTCATATTTTTGATCCCGCTCTGGCGTATTCATTATAATTGAGCCTACACAGAAACATATTATTTAACCAAGACGAGCATGTCTAACGAGAATATTTTCTTGGATAAATATTCAAATAATAATTATATTTATGGAAATAAAAATTCTCCGTGAAAATATAAACGAAACTAATCTCTTTATAATTTTTTTATTGTATTTTTTCCATGAGTTTTCAATTATTAAATTTGTATAATTATAATGATGATTGGCTTTGTTATACTTGTAAGAGACTCCTATAAAGTATTTCACAAGCGAAAAAAATCTTAAAGAGAAAATGAATGAGTTTTTAGTTTTCTTTGAGTGTTTCTTGTCATTATTTAGCATATTAAAAGAAGCTTTATAATAATAAGCCAACAGTTCCTTAAAATATTATAAATATGATAAATTGCTTAAAATATTATAATAAGTAGGTAAAATTTTTACCATTAATGTTCGTATTAAAGATAGTTATTTAATTATATTTTTTGTAAATACTACTGCAACTAATGCAAAAACTAGAGCATATCGGTTAATTATTTTGAATTAATTTTATAATTAACGTTGTTTATCAATTTAAAACAATTAAAATATAATCACTGGTTTTGATTTAAATATAAACTTAATAATATTGAATTCTTTAAGTTAATTTTGCACATCTGTTATCATACTCATTTTTAATATTTAAGCTGTTAAACACTAGAATTACTTTTTTATAAATAATAATATTATCAAGTCTTCAGTAATACCAAAATAGCTTAGTGGTTACATCAGGATTAATAAAAATAAAACTCCGCTATGGCTGGATGAGAAAGGAGGAGGGTCCCTACATTAGCCACCTGCCTGTGGTAAAACAAATAATATACGCTTACAGTTCTGAAAACTCAGCCTCGGAACAGAATGGATCTGGTATAAGACCTCAACATGGAAAGACCACCGAAAACATGGAGGGATAGCTGAACCTCGTCATGCCAGAAGGCGTAGTTTTCTGTACCACAGATCAACCGATCTACTAAAAGAAAAAGAAGAAAAAAGAAGAAGAAAAAGTAAAATCTTTGTACAAAGCTTCTTCTTTACTTGTTACTAATGAACATTGTTCATGGCCAATGGTCCCTTCATCAAGATACAATGTATTCTAAAAAATAACAATGGAAGTTTAGATAATAACAAATACATAAAATAAAAACAAAAGAGTTGAATTACTAATTAAGAACATGTTTGAAATTTTTTTTTTAAATATTTAATTAACAATTATTTTTACTCTCACATTTTTTTTAGTATAAATTTTTCGCTGATGGTCGGACCCTTTGTTCATTATTCAATAAATAATTAGCCCAGAAAAATGTTTATCATTCAAGTAATAGTGATTTCATACAAAGTGTTTACTCTTAATTGATAATAATGTCAAGTGTCGTGGCAGCGGGAAATGAATGAGAACACTGCAAACTTAGCGACTAATTAATTATTAAATAAACAAAGTCACTTAACACAAATTTAACTTAACACTATTCCTTAAATGACACTATTACATAATATATATCACTCGTATATGAATACTTTATTATCGCTGGAACATTTTATTTGTCGTTAGTAGAACATTGAATTCTGGCTTGCTAAAGTCGCATTTATTTATTTATATCGCTACTTAGGTAAGAACTCGCTTCCTTATTTTGGATATCTGTGGCTTCGCAATTTCATGACCGGGCATACTATTGTATTTATTTACAAACGCTGTTTTTTTCTAACTCTGGAGTTTTAGTATTTGTGAGAAGGTTCACATATTTTTTAGACTGTTCTAGTCGTTTGTAAAGGTTTTCCGGAGGTTGTAGATAGTTGCAGGCTTTTCTAGAGCCTTCACAGTGCTCTTTCAAAGTGACATATTACAAGGGATTCGAACATTGCGCAATTCCTTCTGTTTGCAATTTCATGACAATAATTTTTTATAAAGGATTATTTTTTATGCTATAAAAAAACCTTATATTTAATAAAATTTTACAAAAGTATTAGGATATAATAATTATTTATTCTTAGATATTTTTTATATTGTTTTCCGAAAAAAACTTGTTGATTGCCTTTTAATGTTGAATTAACCGAACATTTTCACCATAGTTTTTGTAATTAATTTAAGTTTTTGAAATAAAATTATAAAATTTTATGCCGTGTACTCAAAATTATAATTAAATTGAGTGGCAAATTCAATTTGACTTGAACTAACCTGTAAATCAAAGTAGGTAGCAAAACTTGAACAAAGCGTTGAAATATACCGACGTAGTTTTGTAAGCAGGACCGAATTGTCCAGGACTTACAACTATGCTGGCCTGTGATCAACTTATTAATAACAAAGGAATATTGAAGAAGTGATTGATATTCTTCGAATTTTTACCTTTTTATTTTATGAGAAAATTTCTGTCTACTTACTAAGATCAGCTATATTTATTTTTATCTGTTGTATTGCAATTATAAATTATACTTCATCCTCATTATCAACCGCTTTCCATCCTCTGAATTAAGGCCTTTTTATATGACTCACAATATTTTTAAAATTTTAATAATTATAAATATAAAACTTTTTTTATTGGTAATTTAAATACAAATTATTTTATTTTATTATGTGTAAAGTGTATCAAACAAGCAAAGTAGGACTCTTGCCTTGTGATCCAAAGGTCGCGGGTTCAAACCTCACTCCAGGCCAGCAACTAAGTACTATTTTCATAGAACAAGCGTTTAGCTTAGTTTGAAAAAAGTAAGAATATTGATGTGACACGTATTCCATGTTCGCATCTCTATTTAAAAAAAATATTATTTCGCGTTGATGAAAAATTTTCAGTCTTAATACAAATTTCACGAAGCCAGAACGTACCGTTGAATTAACATTTAAATTGTTTGAATCTTGTTTTTTAAATTAATTTGTTAATGAGATTTGTTTTTTCTTATATTGACTAACTGCAGCCAGCCCTTTAGAAAATTTGTATGCATGTATACATGTAGGTGATATTCACACGGGAAATCTCATCACTTGCCTGCATTTGCGAATGCAAATACTGTTTCTGCTGCACTGAACGAATCCTCCTCGGAAGTTGACTGAAGTGCAGCCAATAAATGTCAATCAAGAACCCCCCACAGCCTGCATACAAGGTTCCTAGTTTTACTACGATACTATATCGATAAAAAAGACGAAACAGCACTAGATACGCTTGAAAGAAGAATATTCGGAAAATTTTCGGAGCTCTCGAAGAAAATTAAATGTGCTGTATACGTTGTTACTAGAAAAATGACGTCTGAATTTTTGATAATTTTTTAAATAAATCAATATATATAGAAAGAAAAACCACCGCTGGTTATGGTGGTGGATAGTCCTTGATGTCACATCGAAAATATGCGAGTTTGGTGGGGGTGGCTGTGCGTGGGTGACGAAAATGTGCTTTCTAGCACATTGTTTTGTTATGGGAAGACCGCAAATACTTCAGATTGTTTCAAAATGAGTGCGCCGACTGTGTCGGTGAGTCTAGAAGGTTTCGGAAAAACCTGCTCTAGAAAGTTCTGGAAGGAGAAGGTTCTAGAAAATTCCCAAAAGTTCTATAAGGTTCTAAACTGAGTAGCGCAATACGTCAGTGTGTCTAGAAGGTTCCTGTATATTCAATTAATTTCTTGAAAGTTCTGGAAGGAGAATATTATAGAACTTTCGTGAAAGTTCTACCTATGATGATCCAAACAGTGTACTAAAAATCTACGCGTGCGAAGCCGAGCGGGCACAGCTAGTAATTGATAAAATAAGAACCTTTGTTTTAATACTACGAAATTTTTGTATTATTACCGATCGGGTTTAAATAACAATGCAAAAATAATGTGGTGTTTAACAAAATAATATTATTTTACAAATTTAATTATAATGTCTGCTTATAATGTCCAACTGTGCGCTTCTTTTAAAAATTAGGAAATTTTAATTTTTACTCGACCAAACTTTGTACGATACGAATTAAGTAATTTTGCTAGAACTAAGCTCAAAAAGAAGCAGTCCCTCGTATCATCAGGTTTTTCAATTCTATGTGTTCAGTGCTATGAATAGTTCATAAATTTTGCCAAAAAAAGTAGTCTAACAGTATATGACCATATTGTAATGCAAAATAATATAGACACAAGAAAGCATATCAAGATGAAGATAAGAGTGTCCAAAAACATTACAATTAATAATAAAAACAAATATATATAGCGCCAACACATACAAAAATTATTTCAACAAAATATGTATCTTTAAAGTTTTTGACTTAATATTATTATTTTTTCAATAAAACAATAAAGTAAACGATTATCTTCAATAAATGTAACTTGTTTTTCTTAAAAAATATATTCTGTGCAGGGATTGCATGATGCGTGTGTCTGAGACGTGTAAAGAGTTTTTTCTAAGAAAACATTCGGAGGATTTCGACAATTGGCGGTAACAAAGTTAAAGACAGATTTGTATTAAATAATTTCGTGGTGTGAATTACAACGTTGCACGATGCGCGCGCATTTGGTTGAATTACAATAGAAAATTACAACTGCAATATTTATTTCACCTATGACACGCCTAAAGCAGTTTAATTTCAAAATTGTTTTTAAATTGCTAAATAGTTTTCTAACAATTTATGTTTTAATGGAGAATATTTATAAAAAAAAAAAATTTTCACATGTCGACCAATTTCACAATGTTGTCAAATTTTTAAATTATGACAAAAAATTAAAAGACTGGAATTAAAAAAATATATATATCTATATCTATATATAATATATATATATATATATATATATATATATATTATGGAAATTCCTGATTTTAACTAGCAACAAATGACGTACAAAAGCATCCAACAACATTTTACATGGGACAATTAATTGGCGATAAACAATAAGTAACCAGTCACCAGCAAAAAGCAATAATTATATGACACGAAACTGGATTTAAAAAGTTCTTTAACAAATACTTATTTATCATCACGTCTATCACCGCGGGGGTAATCAGAGAGGATAAAGCGCCATACTTTTCTGCCCTGACACACAAATCTTCGCCCATCTTCGGATCACCTATTTTTTAAATTTATTTATTTTTCGGAAATAAAACAGACACAAGTAAGTTAATGATATACATATATGAATAACAGCGTGAGTTACCAGATTCAAACATATGAACCATATGAAACATTTCCAGTATCTATTATAATGTGGTAATGCCACGTCATCCATGGTCGCCCTCTCTTCCTGGCACCATCACCTGCGTCATACCTATATCTTTTTTACCAATCTTCCCTCATACGTTCGTTTAATATGCCCCAATCATTTAATCCAAACTATTTTTAATTCTATTAACTAGAATAATATTTATTAAAAAATTAAAATAAATGCATAGTATATTTAAATTTAATTACAACTCAGATAACGTTTAAATGGAAAAAACAAAATACAATGATCTTAACACAATGTGGTGCGAGGCGAACCCATTTTAGTCTAATCTTACCTTACACAACAATATCAATCACTGATCTATCATACATTTATAAAATGAGTGACATCACGCTAAAATTACGATACATTCACGAACAGATTTTCTGGAAAATTCCCTACGGATTTCTGTTCCCTTTACGCCCAAACCATATCCACGCTCAAATCCAGGCCAAAATTCTAACTAATAAGATGTAGGAACATTTTCCGAAATAGCAAATAACAATGGAAATTTTACCTCAAGGGCCTAATTAACTTTTCATAACTTCTGTAGTGAGGGCTCACGGGGCGCGGCGGGGGGTGGGGAGGTCGGGAGAGAGGGAGAGAGGGCAGCTCATAAAAGCGTTCGCCGTAGATACCGGGCGCCCGGCAAAAAAAGGTCTGTGAACTTAATGAACAGGCCATTAATTTGGGAAAAATATATATTTTTTGCGCTAATTTGTGAAATCGCAAGCACGGACGAGTGACCGGCTCGGGATCAGCGGAATGTGCGTCCCTGATATATCTCATAATGATGCCCTCGTGTGACATGGTGCGTTGGGAGAAATTACCAGGGCTACCACAAAACGCTTCAGAATATTTTGGATAATATATCCGGTTTAATAGATATTTTCTACTACGAAAATGCAAGTATAAACTGACTTGGTATTGAGTACAGATGGTTAATGGACATATTTTCATTTATGTACGTAGCTTATATAACAAACATTTCTTAAAATAAATATACTATGCGCTTGTAACTCTATCTTAGGATACGTTATATTAGGGTGGGATGGTACTTATAAAGCTAGTCTAAAACCAATGGAAAAAGCACAAAAAAACCTAGTGAGAGTTTTAAATAAAAAACCATTTCCATTTCGATATCCAAGTGAATGTCTCTATAGAGAGTTTAGGGTTTTGGATACTAGACAAATTTATATTCATAAAGCAATTTTACATGTTCATAAAAATATAAATAGTTATGTCCAATTAACCCACCAATACCAAACTAGAAAGTTTATAAAGGATGGTTAAGAACTGACAAAAAGAATTTGAAAGTTAGGACAAACGCATTATGCATACCTAGGCCCAAAAATATATAATTTGATAATGCTGTGTATTCCTTCTCAATATTTTTGGCTTATTTAAAAATTTTATTATAAAAGTTCCTCAGTAGGCATATTATAGGTATTTTATTTTGATTTCTCTTTTTGATTTACTTTACCTTACCAATAATTCTGTATTTAATTATTTTATCAAATTTAAATTTATTATATATTTGTTAATTTAAGAATTTCTAATAATATATACTAATTTTTTATTTTTTTATTTTTTTTTCTCTAAATAGTCGACTGCATTCAAATAGGTAATCCCAAGTTAGGCAGTCGAAGTGTAACACAATACAAACAATTAGATGTAAATAAACTTATTATTATTATCTTTTCACCTTGGAAGCCTCTTTCTCCCCTCCCTCACCCCTCTCTCTCTCTCTCTATGTAAATTAAATGTATGTACTTAGGTTAGTTTTTATTATATTGTAGAATCCTGAAGAAACTAATTGACATTGTTGCAAGTAGCTTAAAACAAAATATAATTTTATTTAAAATCATATTTTTTTATATGTTTGATGAATATTAGAGCCAGTTATTTGATCAGGAGTAAGAGTAATAGTTAAGAAAAAAGCATGGATTTTTGCGTTCTACACCAATCAAAACTCCCGTTTTCGTAAAAATCTATGCTTTTTGCTTAACTATTATTACTCTAACTTGTGATCAAACAACCGGGCCTTAGTTGAAGTAATGAAGAGGTAGATGACATGTTCTCGTACGTGAGTTTAGTCATTTTCAGATTAAGTAAAAAAATATATATAGATAAAATGAAGTGAAATATGTTAAATTTTTGTGGCCTCCAAATTAAGTATTGCGTATACATGCGTGTGTGTCATGTTTTATATTTAAATCTAATCACAATATAAAACAACGAAAATACAAAATTTTTAAATAAAACTGGCCGCCCTTAACTGTTCAATAAGCTATGATAAGGCTTTGAAGGCTCGATCGTTAACCATTATTTTAGAAAATATAAAATCATTTCATCTGAATTCAACCCTCAAACTGGAACGTTTTATTGTCGAGATTGAATTTTGCTGATTGCGTATATTTTTGAATGATAGTTACATTATTCTCCCTTAATAAAGGTTATAACATTTATTCCGTATTAAGCATCTCATTTAAAAAAAATGTACACGAATAATAATCTGAAAACTCTCGAATGTGATCGCATTTGAATAAAATAAAAATACTACTTTAATTAAATTAATGATGTAGGTATATTAGTATTTTATTAAGAGGAATGAATTTTCTAAAGTAACAATTCCATTCCAAAATTAATGATATTTTAATTTTATATAATAAATTGATACAAATTTTCATAACAATTTAATTTGATACAAAAAGTAGCTTGTTAGTATAGTGATCATGATTTGGTGCTCGGTGGCTCGAACCCAATTCTAGGACACTAGCAAGTTTCTCACATTTCCATAGCACATGCTTTTAGCTTAGGTTGAGAATAGTAAGAATATAGATGCGACACCTATTCCGTATCTATCTCTATTCTTTTATTAAATAATGATTTCGTTCTTCAATTAATACATACGGTCGTCGTAGTTGATTTTACTTTTATTTATTGATAATGAAAGTGTCTCAAGTAAATTAAAACGGCTGGAACCAAAAATAAGTATTACGTTTCCATTAATATATTTTTAAAGTTTTATAAACCAACAGAAACAGTAAATAAGAGTAATAAATATTTTTTCAATTAAACTGTGGCTCGCAACAGTTTAATTGAAAAAATATTAATTACTCTTATTTAATATTTCTATGTGTAAAACAGTTATTTTATCAATTAAAATCTTTTTTTTGCTTCAACAGGCCAAGAGGTCTAATTATAGAAGCAAAGTACATCACAAAACATCCAGGTTTGAGTAAATTACATAATTAATAAATTCTTTAAAAAGAGCAAAATGATTTTGTAGTTACAATATTCATATAATTAATAAAAATTTACTTTGTTTTCACCACTTATATTTTGAAAATATTAACATTTTTTAGGGTCAGTGGTCCCTTCGTCAGAATATAATGTATACTAACAAATTTAAAATTGAAGTAAAGACAATAAAAAAAAAATATTTGGGAAATGATAAATAATAAAATATTAATATTAAAAACAATTTAAAAGATAAATATTTATAAAAAGGACCTGGTTATTGCAAATATTCAATTTACTGAAAACTTTTTTTTTCAAAATTTCTAATTTATCAAACTGTAATTCTGTAAAATTTGTATGTTCAATTTGTAAACCCTTTTTAATACCAAAAGAATGATACTAGCCAAAAGATAATTCACAATTTCTGAATAAATATTGCTAATTAACATCTCAAGTGTTCTTTTACTCTAACATCAATATTTTTACATTTTTTTCTAAGTAAAAATAATTACAATCATTACAAATAAATTTATAAACACCCGATTCTCTTAAAGAATCAACTTTATCCTTCTTATTTAGTATGTTTTTTTTAAATTTATTAGTAGTATAGAAAGCTGGTTGAATAATATTCGGTTTATTTAAAACTATTGAATTTGAAATTTGATTATTTATAAATATGATTTTTCCCCTATGCTATTCATTATCAAATATCGGAGGGTAAACAAAATGTTTGAAAAACCTAGTATACTTTTTATTTAATATAATTATCTTTTAATTTTGTCTCAAAACCATATTTATATATTTTAATATATTGTACATCATTCCATCATTCCATGTCCCAAAATTCAATATTCAAAATTCAAAATCCCAAGGGATGTTATAAATAGGCACATCATAACGCGTAGTGTGTAACTCCTAAACAAACTGAGCTGTCACATAGATGTATTTATTATTTATGAGCATTAAAAGCATCAGACAAAAGTTTGCTTCTAAAGAAGATACCACATACATTTCATGGTAAATGTCATAAAAGTGTAATTAATGTAATTATTAGAATCGTGATTATTGACATTACGATTCGTGATAGATCTTGGCCACCTAAAGCATTTCCTTCCATTAATCTACATCATATAGATATATAAAACAGATTTCTCATTAAAGACATTGTCACCCTACCTTAGCTTTGACATTCCCAAGATCCCGAGTCCTGATAGTGTTTGCCATTGTATTGTGTTCAATAATGACTTCGGTGATTGCTGATCGGTCATCCTCTTCACAGGACTCAAATTACCGAAGTCTTCCTATTTCAATAAACCCTTAGAAGCTTATTTCAAAGTATAAACTTTATTCTTGGCTCAAATTTTTTTAAAATCCATAACGCTCTTAATATTCTCATCACTAATTCCGAATGGTTAATGAAAATTTAAATATAATGTTTTTTTGCAATAAATGAGTAGGTTCGTGGTGTAACAGCTTGTTTACAATACTTTGCTTTTAGATTCCTACTTTTTACTTCTGTATATTCGTAAGGACGCATCTTCGCATAGTAAATTTCATAAATTAAATTTGTGATTAATTTAAATAAAAGGTAGAGGTGTGGCTTCATTTGTAGAGGGGGAATTCGATTTAATAATTTCCAACTACAAAGTTAATACGAAACACAGGAAATTAATTAATGATTTATTGATTATTATAATTAATTCACAAAGTTACTGGACACGAATTAAATTTAAGTTCTTATCTCGGATTCACACTATTTCGCAATTTATCAATTGTCTGAGAACACTTTATTATCACTTGTTAACAACACTTTCAAGAAAACTCCATTCAACTTTCATACGTAAAGTATGTACTTCGCTTAATTTATTGACGCTCGGTTTAGACTTGTGCTGGTTACACCGATCGTTACGGTTTGTCGCTAATATCACGCCGGTTCAAACGTCAGAAAAATGAATATGAAGAGCCGCCGCACTAGTTTCGTCGTTTTATACGTGACATGTTGGTTTTTCGAATCTCCTAGATACATTTCTAGTATTTTTCCGTCGCTTCCAGACCGTTCCAGACGCCTCCCGAAATTTGTTATGTTATCCGATGAAATAATTAATTTATAATTCCTTTCGTTACAATATAAATACATGGAAGGTAAAAAATGAATCAATTTGTTTGCTTGATTTAAGAAAAGCAATGAATAGACAAAGGGAATTGAATGTCTCACTCTTTTATCATGATATTGATCTTTTTTTAAATATTTTCTATGATATATATATAAGGGCATACTTTAAAGTTACGCTCCTTGGATTTAAAGAATCGTGTCATTACCACTCCACAGAACTTTTCTGCTTTGTCACGTCGGTTGTAACTTGGTCATCCCGTAACTTTTACTCTCTACATTCGCATCACCATTTCTTGAGTTATTCGCTTCGTTTGCTACAACTTTCTGATAAATCGTTTCTCTTACGTCCACCTTGGCTGTATATTCTTTGATATGTTACAAAGTACTAGGCATCGATAGACTGAAAAACTAACTTTTCTGTCAGACTTCTCTCAAAGCTATCGTTAATTTTGTCAGCATCCTAATATTGTTGGCTATTTTTACTTCCTTTATATTAACTCGTGGCGTCTACTTGCTTGCCATCAACAAAAACTTTAGATCGAGTTGCGACCCTTTTCCCGTGATCCAATCGAGCTGAAATTTGGCAAGCAGACTCGTGGCGACGATTAAGAAGATCTCTCAAATTTTCGTTAAAAAAAATTAATAATATTATAGTATAATTTCGGATTTTTAGAAATTGTATTGGTTTTTTCAAATTGGAATCATTAGAAAAGTTTGATTAACAACGGCGCGGTGACCCGATAACGTCGCGGAATATTTTCTAAATTTGAATTACTCCGTCGGTATAATAGGTACATCACTACGAATTTCGAATATTTACAAAACAATTGGTTCACAAATCAAATAATAATTTATTTCTTTTAGATTTCTGCTTAGTTTTGAAGAATTCTGCATTACTCAAATCTGATTCTGACTAAATCATTTGACGCTGGAAATTCATAAGGTACGATATTGATGATAATTGAATTTATCAAAATCTTGACATCTGACATTTTAGAAATATATTAAATTTCTGTATGTTTAGTGTTATGTTATATGTTTTAATTCGTCTTTGATTATTGTTATATTTTACAAAGAAAGGGAGTATAGTAAAAACTTGGTTTTTATGGGTTACTTTTTTCTAACATTATAAGAATGTGTTTTACGGTGACCTGATAAAGCCGCGAAGTAAAAACAAAAATTAGGTTATGTGAGATTAGGTTCTTCATTGTTTTTTTTTTGTACTAATAATTGAAATTGTCCAGATACAGGGACGTTTCTAAAATAATTATAATATGATAAAATTGATAGATAGTCCACAAAACAAAATAAATTTAATTAGAGAAACATACGAGTATTTTTCATGTTATTTAAATTATTAATTTTCATTCGCACGGAAATATTGACGCGGCTTTGTTATAATAATTTTGCGCGTAGTTGTCATCGCGGATTCGTCAGGGTGCTGTAATATATTTTTTTAATGGCAATAAGGATAACGTTCGTTTAATAGTATCATTATTATATATTAGTAAACATATTAATATTATTATTATTGTCGGAAAATTTCTTTTTTTAGTTTTGCATGTGGATTTTAAATAATAATAACCTTGTTAATGATATTTACTATGGTAATTACGGGCCATTTTCCATAATATGACTCAATGATCCATCAATTTCCATTGCACAACGATATGATCCAATCAATTTAATACGAGCCAATCAATCAGAGGTAAGTTATCAATCCCTTTCTTTTAACTCGTAGCGTCTGCGGTTTGTTGTCTGTCGGAAAAACTTTGGATCGATTTTTAACCCTTTTTCCGTGATCCAATTGAGCTGAAACTTTGCAAAGTTAGATCATTTTTGTCGTCTGTTGTCTGTCGCTTGCAGGCAGATTCGTGGCGCGACAAAATGATCTAACAAATTTTCCTTTCAAAAAATTTAATAATTAATGTGTAATTTTGAATTTAACGAAATTTTAATGTTTTTTCCAAATTGGAATCAATACAAATGAGTAATGACCCCGACGCGTGCAGTAGGCACGAAACCTGATTAAATAAGAAAGAGATAATAAAAACTTGTTTTTTTGGGTTAGTTTTTTTCCCATCATTTTGTCCTTGACCTTTCGATCTACTAGAATCATTTTATCTTGTAACTGTAATCTACAATTGACTTAAGTGTAAGTATTGATCCTTATTTGCTATTTGTTATATGTTTTCCATACATCATAAGACTATAAAAAATTAGGGTAGAAATGCTATATTTTTTCTACTACCAAATAAGTAATTATAAATCAACCAAGTCAAACCTTCCAAAATACGAAAGAGGAAGAATACGTATGCTATGTTGTAATACATTGGCCTGAATTGTGTAATTTATTTTTATTATCCATCTAAGACTTTCGATACCGGCAAAGGATGCAAGTATCTACTTAATCTGTCTTCTTTACCGTCTGTCTTCTTTATAGAATTGAGAGTAATATCTTTCTATATTCAAACTGAGCTCTATGGTTGTGCAATGGAAATAGGACTTAGTGGTTTCCTGGAATTTTATTGAAACCCCGGACAATTTAATTGATAATAATAGATACTGGGCGAGTGTCTGCCTAGCGATCCAGTAGATTACCACTGGACCATTGTAATGAAAATTATTTGAATTGTGCATTGGTTATATTTGAAGAGTCTTAGCGCTGGACCAACAAGTACGTGTTTAATACGATTAAATGAAATTTAAAACATTGTTCACCGTTATTTTATTTATGGGAAACTAACAGTACATATAAAGAGATTATACATGATTATTGAACAGTATAGAGACCATCTTACAAGTTTCCATAGAATTAACCTGTAGTGTTTTAACATAAAGCAACAATAACTTGAGTTATAGAATAAAAAACAAAAAAAGTGAAAGTTTTAAGTTATGGACAAACTATGAGAGTCAAAGAATTAGAGGTAAAAGGAGAATAAGGAATGGGTAGGAAAGGACAAATCTACTTAGTAAAAAGGACAAGAGATAAGAATAAAAAGAAATGCAAAAGATATATGTATAGCATAAAAATATCTGCTCAATACATCTGCATATCTTATTATATATATATATTATATATATCTATATATATATAATATATATATATATATATATATATATATATATATATCATATATATATATATATATACGAGGTCTGGGCAAAAGAAAAAAATGTTAATTAAAGAAAGATACAAGATAAAAAATTACATATACGAAGTCGGTTCAAAAGAAGATGGATTAAAGAAAAGGAAAAAAAAGAAGGTTTATGACTGAGGTGAATATCCAAGATATTATATTTGCTACATAATTTAACCTTTGAAGTAATATAATTATTACGTTTAAAATTTACAAATTATTATTGCAAAGATAATACAAAAATCTGTTAAGGATTTTTTACCTCGTTTAAGGGATTGATAGTTTCCGAGACCGATTGGTCAAAAAAATAAAATCTGAATAATTACCTAATCATTACACTTATCCCCGCCGGAGTACACGGAGAATATATAATGCTATACTTTTCTATTCTGGCAAACCACTCTTGTTACCAAATTCATACATCTTCTCATGCACGCTCTTCGATTATTGACGCTTTTAATAGGGCCGTCTTTCAATATTTGGTATATCTGATCAATGCAGGTCTTGCTGCTTCAATATTCGCTTCAAATATTTCCTTTTCCGTCCTCTCCTTGCTCATATGTTCCACATTACCAAATCATCCCGGCGGTCTTTTTTTCATTCTAACTACTACGTTACAGCCAGCATTATATTCAGTTCTTATTTGTTCATTCCTCATTCTATCGAACACAGGATTTTCCTGGATCACATCCGCATACGCGAGCATTTATACACTGCCACTTTAATTATTTTTTGCCAACTTCATGTTTCATTTCCATACGTTAGCGTTGACACAAGAGCTCCAATACGAATTGCTAGTATCGCTTTGTGTTATTTCTATTGGGCATTGTGACCTTAGGGGCTTCATTTTCCTCATTTAACTCAATTCGTTATCAGGAAATATTCAATATTCGTCCATGTTGATATTCGTAGATATCGATATTCGTCCACGTTGATATTCGCCAGAATAATCGATAATCGTCCCGATTGGCACGGTTCCAACTGCTAAAATCAAAGAATGGTTATCCATTTGGTAGAGAAATGGTACCCAAGTATCGCTGCATAAATCAGTGTGTTTACACACTTTTGAAAAATTAAAAGAAAATAACACAAAAAACTAAATTGAATAAATTATTATAAAAAACAAGTGCTGGTGAATCGTTTGGAAATGCTGGTGAACCACAGACCACCAAAATACATTGACATGGACTAACTTAAATTTCTTGATACCCCGGCTGATTCAGATACTTTCGACTTTTTTTTAAAAAACTACAAGCTTGTAAATTTGAAACAATTATGAAAAGATCAAACTAAATACTCTTAAGAAGTATCATATCTTAGAAAATAAATTATAACAATTATATATTTTTACTTTAAGATACTCGGTTTGGCACGTAATTAAGAAAAAAAAAATATTTTCTAGAGGAATTAATTTTGCAATAATAAATAAATGATGTGCCTTAAAAATGTCTCTTAAATATACGCGAGAGGGGATATACTTCCGCTGCGATCCGAAATCTTCGCCTAAACAAGGTGTTTTTTTTTATGTACAATTTTTATGCTCTGTGGATAGAGCCTAGGAAACGACGCGATGGTGGGTTAGTTACTTAATTTCTTTTTTTTAAATTCGTCCTTTCCTCAGAAATGGAGTCGTGACGAGAATCGAAGGTCCACTGCATGAACGAAGTTCATTATAAATTTGATTCATATGTATTTTCTCTCGGAGTCCAGGATTGGTGTAACACCGCAAACGTGACTACCCCGGAATCTACCATAAATTTAATGTGTTATTTGGGTCTCATTAAGTCCCCGACACATTCCGATGCCGGGCACGTCAGGGCGGTTATCGATTTCCACAACAAGTCACACGAAATGAGCTTTAAATATAAAGCCCTCCCGTACTTCGCGAAACCTCATTATTCGGGAGTTTGTCGGAAGACCGTTCGCCATATTAACTTCAAAAGGTTCTCGCTAAAGGCTGTGCGGAGGATTTTAGAAAATTTTCCACACCTTCGGGTAATTCTTTATAACGTGAAAGCTCACATCACGCCGGGTCGTTGGTGAAATTTGATAGACATCGATCTATTTGTACCGCAAGGGTGTTTACCAAGGCACTAAAAGCTCCTCTTATATTTAACAACTTCCGTTACATTTTCAAAAGAGTCCGTTAAAAAAATGGTTCATAAAAGTGGAGTGAGGACACATTTTCTATCTGTTTATTTTATTCTCACGTTTTCAATAAAATTTGTCACGAAAACTGCATATGTTTTTACCTCTTCCGGCACCGCGGTCAATTCTCGACGTCTCTAAAATCTTTTTCATTTCATTCGTGACACACCAAATGTGTACACATTTTTATACGATATATTATATATATTACTAGCGAAATCCAGTCAAAAATTACATATTTTACCATATATTTCCGCCGCGAGTTGAGGTTGTTCCATCTAGCGTATTGGTAGCGTTAGTGATTGAAATTTTTACATAGAGAATTACGCATTATTTTGTTTTTTACTCCCTTTCTTTTAACTCGTAGCGTCTGCTTACTTGCTTGTCTGTCGAAAAAACTTTGGATCGATTTTTAACTCTTTTCCCGTTATCCAATCGAGCTGAAGCTTTGCAGACAGACTCGTGGCGATAATAAATGATCTAACAAATTTTCATTTAAAAAATTTAATAATTATAGTTTTTTTTGGATTTTTAGAAATTTTAACGATTTATATATTGTTTAATTTTCGAGCCCGACCTGTTTCAACGAGAAAGGGAGTATAATAAAAACTTGGTTTTAATGGGTTAGTTTTTTATATTTCATCATTATTTGCGCCATGTGGTAGCATTGGTAACGGATATTGTTATGAAGATAATATTTTTTGGTTCCTATATATGTTGAATACAAAAGCAAAGACAGCAATATCCAAAAAATGTTTTGATTGCCGTCATCAAAGATTACTAATTAATTATGTATTGAATTCTAGATTTTATGTATTTATCCCTTTCCAAAATCACGTTTCCTATAAATTTATATGCTACGTTTCCTATAATACCTCGTAATCAGCACATTATAAATTAGTAATCCTGAATTATAATTATTTTGGATATTGCTGCCTTTACTTTTATACCCCATTTATATACTTCGTCATATTTAGCGTCGTCTGGTAGTATTAGTGACGGACATCTTTACATAGAAAATCATGTATTTTCATATTTTCACATTCATCTTGCTACTTTATTTTATTTGAATACAATGAATAAAAATTTTGCTTTACATTCTTAACTTAAGTTGCATCTTGCATAACATGTACAATACATGCACTTAATGCTATAATAAGTATATTTAAAAAATAAAGTAAATAGACTTATAAAATACAGTAATAAATAATATTTTTTATAATATGTGAAAGATAGATATTAATTA
Source organism: Agrypnia vestita (assembly GCA_016648135.1). Classification (NCBI taxonomy): domain Eukaryota; kingdom Metazoa; phylum Arthropoda; class Insecta; order Trichoptera; family Phryganeidae; genus Agrypnia; species Agrypnia vestita. The sequence continues at coordinate 42,892 of JADDOH010002519.1, read as the reverse complement.
ACTACACGAGTTCATTACTTTTTGAGTCAAAGGATATTTATTTTCCCCACTAGAGCGAGTCCCCACTGAGTTTCTTTCTTCTTTTGAATAACCCCGTTGTTTCCTTCCTCTTCACATGTGTGTTGAATGCTACAACACAAAGTAGGCAGTAGGTGATGTGTGCTGTAACCGCATAAACATAGCATACACCTTCACTTTATCATTGTTGTCGCAAAGAAGGCAGAGACATGAAAATTTCGCGCAATTTACTGTGTCATGTATTTGAATGCGTTCAACAGAATGATATTATTTTTTCATTGTATTTATTCCACATGTTTTGTTCCAAGTATTTGACCCTGGGTAATAAAACTATTTATTATAAAGTATGAACAAGACGTGTAAAATAGCTTGTTCACATTACTTTAGAGGTACTTCTGCCTACGTTTTGAGACGAAAATGTTTAAGCAATAATATTTTCATATGAATAGTTGCGGAGATAAGCCACTTTAAGGTTTGCTTTTTTTTTCAATATTTCTGACTACTTATCTTCTGTAAAACGTGGGAATATCATTAATGTAACAATTTGTATGATTTGAATTTGTATGACAAACACAAAATACGTAGGTATTAAAAAAAATTTATTTATACTTCAAACAAAGATGAAAGCTTGCGGTGTGAAAATCAACGACTACTGGATCTCTAGGCGAGGTTCGTAACTATTGGACCAACAAACTACTCGAATTGCTTTTATTTTGCTGTAAATGAAGTTTGCTATAAATATATTTTTACTTTAATTGATTCACACTAATATATCCAATATCAATATTATTTATAAATTCAGAAAACAAAAGTAGGTTAGTTTCCTTTAATTAGAAAATAGAATAGTAGTTTTTCTTTAAACAAATTACAGTTCTTATTAATTTATCAACTAATGATATTTTTTGGTCACCAGGAGGACACATATATATATTAAATGACGAATGCTCATGAAATTATTTATTGAGGGTGTATCTAGAGATTGTTACTGTAATAATAACAAATTAATATATAATAAGATATGTACCTAATATAAATAAAATAAAATAAAATATATAATTTTGTTACTGTAATAAATAAAATAAGGTAGTATTTGGTAGAGTAAGACATTATCGATGCTTAAATTCCAAATAAATCAAAACAAATGTATTTAATTGATTTAAGGCGCCGAAAGTTGAGACACTTACGTAAGACCTCGTCCACAAGTTTCGGGTAACTTAGCGAGCCTTGTAAAGGAATGAACTTACTTGTAAGATATAATTAGATATGAAGACATTCAGCTTAAGTAGAAACCGAAGTCCGAAGAAGAAACAAATTAAATAGGCAACGGACCAGTGGTACCTACCCATATTTTGATAAAAATTATTTGATGTAAATGTATTTTTAATGACTTGTTGTATTGAGGCGATTTAATAAATAGTGATTTTCGGAAGCATGAAATCAAATTGATTAGATCGCAAGTAAAATAAAATAAGATAAAACTATTTTTGCTGTTAAATTATCATTCATTCCCGACATTGACTTGATAACTAATAAAGGTCCCAAAATGTTGGGATTTGTTTTAAGAACTGCACAAAACTTTACAGACCTGCGCACTTATAAAGTCCTCTACACTTCTCTTGTCAGACCTCAGGTTGAATATAACTCGATCATTTGGTCTCCCCACTATGTTAATCATTCAACGGCAATCGAACGAGTCCAAAAAAAATTATTTAAGATTTATTAATTACAAATTAAATATACGCTTGAAAGATATCAATTATGAATATCTCCTTAGTTATTTACAACTTTTAAACTTGTCTGTGAGACGTACTGTAACAGACCTAATATTTCTTTATAGGATCGTAAATAGTTTGATTGATTGCCCCCAGATTATTAGTCTGATCGACTTATATGCTCCATCGAGGTCATCAAGACACAGTGCATTGTTCTATTATAGTGGAAGTGTCAGAACTAATGCATTAGCAAACTCTGTAATTCCCAGATTACACTCATTAGGGAATGAGCATGCAGAGGCGGCTTACATTTTTGCTGATAGTATAACTGTTTATAGGACAAAGCTGATACAATTGTTTACATCCCAACAAAATGGAAATGGACAATAAATCTTTCTATTTTACCTTTAGCTATTATTATTTCTACCTTTAACTTTATTATTATTTTATCTTATGTTTTTATGTTTTTCTGTATTATTATTATTATTATTATTATTAACTTTTAACTGTATTTTAATTTTAATTGTCTTATGTTATTTAAAAAAAAAAAAAATTCTGTATATTGTAAAAGCCCATAAGGGCGTTAAATAAAAAAAAAATTAAAATAAAAAAACTGTTAAGTTCCGAAATTTTTATTGACAATATTTTGAATAGTTTATCACCCTGTTATGAAAAAAATGTATTATTCAGATCCTCAGTGTCATTTTAGAAATGCCAATATAATTTAATTAATTATAATCACTTTAATTTCACGAATTACGCATTATTTTATATTTTTGATATATAGTAATGAATAATTACTATGCGTCCGTACTGATGAATGAAATGTTATCGAAACCGGTAGACTTAATGTTACTTCAAGTGGTTTGTACAAAAATTTAAGTAAATTAAAATTTATAATGATTTTATTTAATGTTACTTTCCTAAACTGGTGGGTTAAACAAACAAACTTAAGTGGTTATAAAAAAAATATTAAATTTATCAGGCAGCTAAAATCTAAGCGGGAAACCAGAATTCAGACATTTAGGTCTAACTAAAAATGAATAGTTTTCAAAACTGCGGTAGAGAGGACCATTTAAATAATCGTAGAACCAAGGAGACTGATTTTTCACGGCAATTAAACAAACTTCTAGGCGAAACTTTTCGGCAGGGCTGTACTTTTATCTCGGGGCGAACTTTGCCCCCACGAATGAATGGAAAATCTTCCGGCAAATATTATTTAAAATGGGGTGTTGTAATACCCCCGACACTAAATCAGCGCCATCTTTTGAGCCGGCATGATTTATAAGCGGAGGGCGATTTTTTTAACAAGATTCCGCGGTTAATTTATCCAAACCGTTTATGGAGAGCGGACAAGCGAACTGTGTGCTTTGCAACCAAGTAATGAAGATATCAAAAATATTACCAGTCGATCAATCTCGGAGGAAAAATAATATGCGTCCTACTGACGTTTCTTGGTCGTGACGTGATTTAAAATACGAATATTATTAAATTTGATAGGCACTAAAATATGACTCAATTTACTTTTATTTCATTTTATTCGGTCATCCAACAGGGAGACATAATTGCTTGGTAAGACAAAATACAAAAAAAAAGTTAAATGTCTCCCACAATTAAGGGATGACACAGATAGGACATAATTATAGATAAATCAATCGTGTATTCAGAATTAATTTGCTTTTATTTTAATTACTTCACGCTATTATACGAGTCACAAAAATTATTTTTATTTATTTTTTATTTTATTTACGATACAACATTTGTTTTCATTTAATAATTCAATTGGCTTCGTGTACATTACAATCTTTTCCCAAAATATTAAATGTTGGTTACTTTTCTCCCATCACAAGGTTGTATCGCACATATAATATGTATTGTGCTGACTCTAACATTGATGCTGATATTCTTGCAGATACCTTATCATCGTTCAAAAACTCACTCATACACAATATCCATTTTCTAAACGATAACCTAAACCTATAGATCCATCAAATCAATTATTTATTAAAAACTAATCGCACTACATTCAAACACTTAATACACAATACATATAAATGTGCATGTAAAATATACTTAAATGCAAATATACATCTTGCTAGAGTGTGCCAAAGACTAGTGATGGGTCCGCTCTGTACTCACTACTACAATGTAGTACTACACTACATTGAAGTGCACACTTCGCACATTTTGGTGTGTAGTGCACACTACAAACTACAAACACCAAAGTTATTGAAAGTATAAACTTCAAATAGTACACTTTATTTCAAAGCGAACACTACAAAGTACATACACTTCAAAGTTATCGAAAGTATGAGAAACACATTTTAAATAGTGTATTTTTTACGTGAAATTTTTGGAAAGTTGATGTAGATATATGAAGAATTTTCTGGAATCTGTAACAACCCCCCCCCCATGGTTTGAAAAATTTTGGGAGTTATGAAAAAATTTTTGGGAAGTTGATGTAGCTAAACGGAGAAATCTTTGGAAACTGTAACAACCCCCCCCCCCCATGGTTTGAAAAATTTTAGGAGCTATGAAGAAATTTTTGGGAAGTTGATGTAGCTAAACGGAGAAATCTCTGGAAACTGTAACAACCCCCCCCCCCCATGGTTTGAAAAATTTTGGGAGCTATGAAGAAATTTTTGGGAAGTTGATGTAGCTAAACGGAGAAATCTCTGGAAACTGTAACAACCCCCCCCCCCCCCATGGTTTGAAAATTTTTTGGAATCGAACGAAGAAATCTGTCTGGCGACCTTTTTTTTTTTTTTTTAGGTCGCCAAATGTTACTTTGGAGAAAATGTCGTCATTTAATTAAATATTTTTGTCGTTGACCTTTCTTTTTCTTTTTTTTTAGCTCGCTAAATTTTTATTTAGGAAAAAAATACTTCATTCCATTTAAAAATTCACTATTACTTCATTTCATTACTTCACTTCATTAATACTACAATTACTTCATTTCATTACTTCACTTCATTAATACTACAATTACTTCATTACTTCACTTCATTTACTTCACTTCATTTCGTAGTACTACAATTGTAGTGTACACTTTGTAGTCTTCAAACTGGTGAACGTGTGTGTGTTGTAGTCTTCATTTTGAAATGAAGTTTTTCCCTTCGCTACCAAAGACACTTGTAATTGGGATAATGGGCATAGTCTTCACTTATAATGTTTTATTATCAGAGTATCATGTACCTATTACCCTGATAGTGTCTCTAATAAATAAAAAAATAAAAAAAATAAAAAATACATAATCAAAACACTTTTCCAACACAAAATACACAAGACAAATACAGAGAATATACTTAAAATTTCATATTTAACTAACTAAAACTAACTAATTAACCATCAATTCGTTTTCCTTCAGGGGTAGACAGAGAGGATACCACTTTTGCTTCGGGTACATTCATACATCTTCTCATTCAAATTCTACGGTTGTTGAGGCTTTTAACAAAGCCATCCTCAATAACTTGTAGTATCTGATCATGCCAGGTGTTTCGTGGACGCCCTCTATTCCTGTTGCCTGTAACACTCGCCTCATATAAATATATGAGGCGAGTGTTGAAGGTCAAATGATCTGAATGCTTAAGGCTAATAACATGTTTAATTTGTTAAGGATTAATATGTATTTATTGGTCAAAATTGCTGGAAAGTCAACCATTATATCTCAGTTATACATTTGGTTTTACATTGCTTCAAGATTTTAATAGTTTAAATGGGTAGTCGAAATATACTAATTTTTTGAAAATCACACGCCGTATGTATTTAATTGAACCATTTTTTTTATTAATATTGGTACACACATTTATATTTTGTGTATTACCTTTTAGTCATATCAGATGCATAGTTTGTTTATGACATGCAAATATATAACGGGCGTTTTGGTGTGCACGGCGATTTTTTTTAAAATTATTGTATTTTATAAAAATAACAGGATTTTAAAGAAATTGGTAGGCATTTATTAAATGAATTTATCAGATGATTCTAAATTTCTCCAATCTATCACAAGTGCATAAGTATGATGTAATTAGGCCCGCTTATCTCGATAGCGCTTTTTTAAAACAAAATACAAAAAAATTTCAAGTTCTGTCGAATGTCAAGGTTTTACTTACCGTTTTTTTCGATTGGATGTATCACATAAAAAGTATCCAATTCACAACATGGTCAAAAATAAATTCAGTGCGTCAAACTAACGCTTAATACTTATAGATACTATATAATACGGTCAGTAAAAAAGATCCAGACAAAAAACAAATGTTTATAATTATTATTACCCTTTGATTGTAATTAATATTTTTTTTCATCATAAACAATCAAATAGATTTACATACACCACAGAAAAAACGTAAAACTAAACTATTAATAATAAAAATTATTATTATTGTACATAAAAAATCTTACTTTCAATTAATTTTTAAATCAATATCAATAAAGAAATATCTTATAAATTTAAAAACGTCGATAACTCTAAAGTTTATTTTTTTATTTTTCATTTATTGGTTTTCTTACAGCCATATAATTAATAAATATCGAAAAAAAAAAAAATTATTGATGTACATGTATTTTGTGTGGATTGGATCATTCTCGTTTAACTACATCCAATTATTGTTACTTTGTCTACTACTAATTCCCCTAACCATATAGTCATATGGTTAATAAAGAATATAACTTGAAACTTTATGTCGTTTGCGTGAAGAAATCCGATAAAACGGCTATAATTGCGGAATAACGATATTGCAAAACAGCAATGCCTTTTTTATTAGTTTTTATAAAAGAAAACAACATTGTAACTTTTTTCTTTTCCCCAAGACGAAAATAACTACTAGAAGTTTTTTGATATATGAATAAAAACATAGTTAAAGTTTTGATCAAAATACGCGCATATATTGTGCAGACAACGTGTTGTTATCTAATCAAAATAACTTGTCAAACAGAAGTTGTCGGCTACCAATAGGTCACCGCTTATCTGACCATAACCGGTCATTTAAAATGCTCACAGGTGCCAATACACTGACATAATAGGAAAACTTACTCATTACCTAATTACATTCTTATTCTAATTATGGTAGAAAATACTTAAATAAATGTTTTCATCAAAATGTAATATTATACCTCACTTTTTTATATAGTTATATACCAATGTATGACCAAGAAACATTAGGTACATTGTTGAAAAAATGTTTACTAATATGTATTGTAAATAAATATTGTTATGAGACTGCATCTCCATAAGCTATAAAATCGAGTATTTAAAGAGAGGAATCGTTTACATTATGAAACGTAATTATGGGAAAAATACAGTTTAATAATCACACTTTTAACAATATTTTTATATGAAAGTAAGTTCTAAAAACACAGTTACTGGATTTGGTCGTCAGGGGGATGACAACTAAATTAAGGAAAAATAATAGAAGTCTCACAGAGACGAAGCTATTTGTATATGAGAAAAGTAGATGCAAATCTCTCTGGCTTTAGTGATCACTCTACACAATGCAAAGTTCTCATTTTTTGTTTTTTATTTCATTTAAGGTTGACGTATTTTGATAAACAATGCCTCTTTCTAGAATATTCTGTTTCGCGAATATATTTGCTAAAAAATTGAATATGAATTTACATCATTCATTATTACTATTTCATACTTTTTTAAGAATTATCAAACCATTCTATGAATTATCAAAATTCTTATGAATTGTAAAATGAATACATCAAACCATGCTTGATTATGCTAATTTGTATTAGACTATCTTAACAAACTCGAAAACCTTAAAATATTTCTCAAAACTGTTGATTCTCCTGTAATCACTAGCTTGCCATCCCTCCACATCTCACTCTGATCTACAAGACAGAGCTACTCTTTTCCCTTACAACTTATCATACCAATAATAGGAATAATCCTCATCCATCCCACGTATATGCTCAGATTATGATTACCCCTTGAATTCAATAGATATTTTTAATACCAAATATGAAGAGTATCGTCATATGGTGAGGCAGATACTAGAAACTCGTCCCCTTCCTGACCATGTGCATTACATACGTTACGAACCCGTTTATGTTAAAGTTAAATTTAGAATAATCCGTTAAATGAATCTGTAAACTATTTCTACCTTAATATCAAATTTTTTATTTTTTATTTCTTTAATTAAATTTATTACATATTTTACAATTAACACAGATTCTACTAACTATGAAATAGTTATCAGCAGGTTTCTTCTATTACTAATGAATATACATACCTTACCATTAAATAACAGTGCTGGTTTACATAAGAATTATAAATTTATATAACAATAGTTAGCATACAGACAGTCCACTATTGTTCATAATATACTCCCTGCATACCACGTTTACCTTTGCATATGAATCCAACCCAAACAAGTCAGAGAGCATATCAATAAAAACCGTTGGTATTTTAACTTGTAATGTTCTTTCTCCATAATAATTATTTCATCTCTGTTTTTTTTAAATATATTTTCCAAATTACATTTGTCTCGTCGTTATCTTATCTATGGCACTCTTTAATTGCGAGAGAAACTATTTTTTCTATATTTCCTCTTGCCAAGTACCTAATTGTTTTCCTTTTTAATGACCAAAAAATTGTTTTATGTCTAATTTATAGTATTTTTCAATACTCACTCACCTTAGTACCTAAAATGTAAATCCAACATTCTTTTTTATCATGGCCTTTCACTCCATTCAGCTGACAGCACTTCGCTATCCATTCTCATTCATAATACTGAATTTTTCAGCTCCTCATCCAAAGTGCAGTTGGATAGGCTGTGGAATCAACTATGCAGAGATATCACGTCATCACAGACCGTAACTACCATCAAAAGCATATTTAAGCAATTTTAACTTTCACAAACCAAGTTTATCCCTTCCTTCTCCCCATCCATCTCCAACCCGTCTCGTTATGATTTGTCACAGTAACATTGTATACGGAATAATGTTTTAATTGAGGTTGGCTACCGGAAATTGTCAACTGGCAATAAACTCGCCATTATTATAATATGTATTAAAAAAAAATTAAATACTTTTTCGCCGATTTAGAACAATATAAAACATTTTTTCTTTCAAACTTCAATAACAACGTGGCCCACTTTAACTCTATATCTAGAATGTTGAGGTCATACATCAAAAGAGAAAATAATCATAACGTCCTCATTGACATATTTCATGACAGTTTCCACGAATATAAGATAACTTTTACCAAATTTGTGAAATTAGCTGTTTAGTATCTTTGTTCAATCTCACTCTGTTCAAGCTCACTCTATGAAATCAATTTTTTCTGTTCTTTCTTGTATATGTTTCAGCTTTTACTTTTAATCTCTATGTTTGCTGTGTTCACATTTAAGTCATGAAAAGCATTTAAATTTATTGAATCCTAATTGTATTACCTATATCATGTTATGTGTTTTTCATTGTTTGTGAACCATTAAAAAAAAATACAGCGGCTTCTAGGGTGGCAGCGGACAGCGAACGACGTTCCGATAGGCCCTTATAAGCCGAAACAATAAAAAGATGTCAATATCATAGTCTGAGAACTCATTAGAATTTAGGTTTGAAAAGATTTAGGTTTGTTCGCATAATTTGCGATAAAGACAAAAATTAGAAGTGACTTCATTTGGAATTTCCGTCTTAATAAGGCTCTCTTATTTACCCCATTTTAAAAATGTCACTTAAAGGGACCCAATTTGAATAAAGAAAGTATGCGCAACACGACGGCCCACTTGAACACCATTCCAAAAGTTGCATTCCAGAAGTATTTTCAACAATGAGGGGACTATTGAGAGAAGTTTATGCCAAAATACCATTACGAAGACGAATTACCAAGGGAACTACTCTGAAGGAGATTAGAGTATAAATGAGTCTATGGCGGAAAAGGCCGGCTCGATATTTTTTGAACCTTCATGTATAAACAACATTCATTATAAATATGATTAAAACATACCCGTGAAAAATCACGGGACGTAATAATAATGCAGGATTTGAAGTTGAAAATTCATGAATAGAAAACTATTTGTTTTTTAATTGACTTTATTCTATATTTAATCTAAATTTTTATTTAAATAAAATAATATTAAATGCTGACCCTTGCGTGTTGCCTGAGCCGCGCGCTGATTGCGTGTCACACTTTGTTCTTACGTATCACACTTTGATTGTCTAAAGTTATATTTTCAGCAAGTTACAGACATAATAGATAGACAGACAACAAAATTATTATATTTGCATGGATAACCGTAACGTATTTGCATAAAATATTAAAAATAAAGTTGCCCTGAGATGTACATTATTTAAAATCTGTCTCTTAAAAGAGTCATTACATTCATTTAATTATGAATTTAAGTTCATTATTATTTATCCGACCAGCTGATTATAATACTGCATACACTTCGTGCATACTAAATGAAACCCTCAAAGCAAAATGAACCGTTTCAAAATGCGAGAACGCCACGATTACAAATGCAATATTTCATTACATAAATAAACTTTATTTAAGTCCCTCTAAATACTCAAACCCTTAAGAACGGGACGGAGGGTGAAGAGCATTCTAGTTCTACTAAGACTTATTATTAAAAGCAGTCTGGGAGTACGGGGTACCTACCCTCCCCCATATATCCATCCCCTGAAGTTATGCGGGGATAATTTCCGACCCTCTCGTGATAACCCGAGATATATTCTGCGAAAAATGTCCGGTGGTGCAAGACTAAGGTGGGTCGCTACTTGCGACCAGGGTTAAGAAGGTTCTTTTCTGGTCTGAATTTACGAAAGGAATTTATTTTGTTCGAGTCTTTAACACGAAGTGATGCGATTTGGCAAAAAAAAAATATTATTTCTGACTCCAAACCGCATTTTAAAAGCACTTGTCCATACTTTTGCTGCTAAGAGAAACGTGATGTTATTTTTATTTTTGGTGCCCACAGCTTTGGCTTACAGCGATGATATTTATAAAATCGTAAAAAGTTTTACACCAAAAACTTTGTGTGGTTTCAACATTGATAATAGTTTTTAAGTTTACAAGTTTTCAGTAAGATTATTTGTTTAAAAGTTTCGACTTCTACTTTATGAATGAATATTTAATGAAAAAAGAATTCTACGGCTAAGCAACGCGAAAACCACATTGTTTAGTTTTTTAGAGAGACGAAAAAAAGTGTTTTCAAGATAGTGAACTAATTTTTTAACTTAAATTAATTTAAACAGGTACATAAATTGTTTTTTTTTAAATATAAATAATATCAAACATTATAATTTCATTATGTGTCCGTCCGTCTATATGTCAGCCCCCGTAACTTCGTGTACATAACGTCCGTATTTTCATTTGAATTCTCGGCTAAAAACCGTCTGGAGATGGGACATGAACCCCGGGCCACCAAACCCTAACCGGCCGATTAACGCATGTTGCTACGGACGGCTTTTCGTAGACCGCCAAAAAGATGCTATAAATATATACCAGGGCTTAGCAAAAACGCGAACCAATATTCCGTCATTCTTGACGGTGATGAATACAGCTAGTCTATTAAAAACGAAGACTTATGTCATTAATTAACAAGTTATACAGGGAAAACATAAATCACAACACAAGTTTAGAGTGCGTAGACTCCAAGGTTAATGGAGTCTGTCACATGATGTATTATATATCGTCGCTGTATATATAATAAAGCCAATGTGCTGTTTAGTATATTCTGAGATGAACCAATCAATTTGTCAATTTTTCATATAAAAAAGGAGATATACTAAAAAAAAACATTTCCGTGCATTTGATAAGTCTGCCTAGTAATTATTTAAAATATTTTTTATAAATATATTCTGAGCAATTATTTTTTAAAACAGTTTTATTCGTTTATTTAAGAACGTACTAAAACGGCAGACAGGATTAATTATATATACAGCGACGATATATTACTTACTTTTTCTTTTCTTTAGGTTAAAAATAAATCTTGTATTCTCCATATTTTGGACCAGAATTTGTAGACGATAAGTATATTGTTATAGTTAGTTACCTGTTAGAATTGGGAAATATACTTTTCGATAATATTACATCGACTTATCGTGGTAGTGCCAGAAATTGTCAAAATGACATGAATTAGAAAAATAATAAATTTTATTCAAAGAAAAAATATTTTGGGGTAATGAAGTATATAACATGGATGGTATTATTTAGTTTCGTTACACTTTTATTAAGTAGCTAACGATAAGTAGATTTATATTTGTTGGGATTGTGTTATAGGACAATCGCTATTTGAACAAGCGGACGGAGGATTAATCCTTCTTCCAGAGGACCTAGAAGATATTTTTTTGTTATTCATAATTGCAAATTTACTCACATGTATTTCACAAATTAAAAATGTTTAAGGTGTAATTTAATTATTTTATTTAATAAATTCACAAATAATAATTTACTATTTAAATTAATGACGGGGATTATGTTTATAGATTTTTTAAATTTATGTTTTTACACAAGTCTGTATAGACATAAGGCCGATACCAAAGTGACGAAGAAAAAAAAAGAAAATTAGATTTTAAAATTTAGATGAATTATTTACATCCGTGATTTTTTTTAAATTTACGTTAAAGTTAAAAAGGACACTGATTTATTTTAAATCTAATAAAAAATTCTGTAAGGTTTTTATCTATGTATTTTACTTGTAGGTATTGAAGCGAATGAAATTTTCATATTCGTTATAAGTTATTCTAAAAATATATCAATGTTTTGCAAAATATAAAAAATGAATGTTGGAAGAAATGCCAACTTTTATGTCGTATATCTCCATAATAACTGATATTAGGTCATGGATGGTTGAAAATGTATGATTCATAATGAAGGCATGAAACCACCTGGTAAGTATTGTGGACTGGCTCTGCAGTACCCTGTATATTTTTTAAACAAAATATTAATAAAAATGTTGAACAAAAGCATATATCCATAAGGTTTACGATATCTGATTTGTCGAATGATTTAATCGAAATCAAAAAAGTACGTTTTTTATTAGACGTTTGTTTATCTTTCTCAAGAAATCTACGCGTCTAGACCCTATGCGCCGCGCAGGTACGTTCCGAAACACCGATTTTATCAAATAATTACTATGGCCAGGGACCCTGCCGTGCAAAAGTGCAATGTTTGTTGGACTTGCAGTGCTCTCCCCTGCACAGTGGCGTGCCTCGGGGTTGTTTAGGGGCTATTCACGCCTGCAACCACCATAAAGTACCCCGCTCCATGTTAAATAGATGAAGATATATCAGAATAAATTAGTGTATTTGAATTGCAGGCGATTTTTAACATTGCCTCGTGGAATTTTATTTTCATTGCTGGTGTGTTTTGAGCGGATGTTTTTACGTGCATTTTAATGAATAGTATTGAGATGACTCATAATTAAACAAACACATAAAATAAACTGAATAGCTTAGTTAACAATTACAGTAAATATAATGTAGTGATTTACATTATCTTTATTTATTTATGTACACGGCATGAAGCATGATTAATAAAAAAAAACAATCTATATATCTATCTAAAACTAAATATAAATATAACGGCAAATAAACAAGGTTATTCAGAAATAATTTATTATATTTTCATTTTCATCCTTCAATTTTAAAGTTATTTTTTCCCTCTCCTCTCTCCTTTACTTCCCCCCGCCTAAATGACATTCTGTCCCACTCTGATTTTCTTTCCTTTTGTAAATGTCTATATTTCGATTAATTTATATTATTCTTGTCCTGGAAAAGGTTGAGACTAACCGATACTAGTTAATGAATCTATATATGTAGTAATAAGTGTTTAAAAATTTAGTATTTTATTATAATAAATAAGTTATTGAATAAAGTGTAGTATTCGGTTGCAAAAATATGATTTTTTTGTGATTAAGATTATTATTTTTATAGTATTATGTAAAATATATACAATGTATGTGCGGTAAAGAAGTCAGCTTCATTGGTTGTATTCAACAGTGGAAAGTTAACAATAACAAGAGAGTGAAACCAAGAATTCTGACTGCTAAAATATGTTATCTCTATTATTATTATAATGCGATGATCAAACTGACCATCTGACCGTGTTTGGGATACACATTTCTCAAATACAAAATAAAAATATTACTAACTTTAACCCATTAAAAATGACGGTACGTTTACATACCGGTTTCTAAGGAATAAGTATTTATTTATTTTTAAAAAAATCTTAAAAATAAAATCTAAAAAAAGTTGTTCGGAAAAAAATTATTTGATAAAAAAAATCTTCGAATGAAAAAATTTATTTAAAAAAAGTTTAAACAAGACGTTACGCGAAGTAACGGAGACAGGCAGACGGACGGACGTACGGACGGACATGACCTTCAAATTGAATGGAATAAAACTTAACTTTTAAAACTAGAGAAAGAAGCATAGTAATAATATAGTTTTGTTCCACCAGTTTTGAAGATAACAAAATTCTTAGTGATGGCAACAGATTTTTGAAATTCAGAAGTGGCGTGTTAAAAATGTGGGAGAATATAACTTTTATAATTATCAAGATATTCTTGTTTTGATTGTACATGTGTTCTCACAGGAAACCGGTCCGTGACGGGCTAGCTAGAAGCAGGAAAGTCACGGAACCAACACGCTTCTCTTATCAAATAAATGAAAACTTGGCAGCGGCGGATATCCGGATGTTAACATTTACAAAGCTCTCTCTTGCACTTTTGTAGTGTAACTCTAAAAATATAGCTCTAATTGACCAAACGATAAATGATGGTGGAATAAGATTAATAGTTTTCATTTGAAAATTTATGTTTAATAAATCTGTGATTTATTAATTGTTTCACCACCTTTGGATAAACTGCCAAATAATTTAAATAATTTAGCATGAATTTAGGGCAAAACTTTCAAAGTTGAGTTATTTTTTTTATTACTAAAGTGCACAAAGGAGCATTTTCTCTGATCATTGAGTGTAATTAAAACTTGCTGTAACCCGTCAAAAATGACGGTACTTTTACATGTCGGTTCCTCATAAATGAGTATTTGTTTATCTTAATAAAATATATATTTTTTTAAATATGATTACTACCGGATAAAATAAAAAATGTAACGGGACAAAAAAATATAATAAAGACATTAAATAAATACTATTATAGTGAATTGTGAAGTGGATAGAAAAAGCAAAAATTAGTTTAATATAAGAGATTATTATATAACATATCATAAATTAAAAACAATTAAGTAAAGAAACGTTCATACACTAATTATAATTAAATCCTTGCGTTTAAACTGTAATAATTACAGTTTTGCAAGAGGTAATTTAAAATAAATAAATAAATAAAAAAACTTGAAAAAAAAGAAGTAAAGATTCGCATTCCTGTGGCAATATGCTTTTACTATATATCTTACAATTTGTAAAAAATTATTAATTAGGTACAATTGATGATAAGAGAAAACGCTCCTTTGTGCACTTTAGTAATAAAAAAAATACAACGTTGAATGTTGTACCCTAAATTCATGCTCTATTATTTAAATTATTTGGTAGTCCAAAGGTGGTGAAACAATAAAAAATTACTCGAGCAGAGAGTTAAATGAACGTATAAGTTATGGCATTTATGTTCTTAAAAAACAAGTGTGCATGCAAATATAAATCATTATACTTGTGACATTTGTTTAATATTGTTTAACGTTTTATTTTACATATTTTGTTTACCTAGTCTGTTTTATTTCTAAAAAAATTTTCTTAAGTTTTGTATTACGAAACTAATGATTCTTCTTTCTTGGTTTCTTTCTATTAATGAAATATTAGATAGGTACCTTATATTTCATTTTTTAAAATTTTTATTTTATTAAAAAATTTATAAAAAAATCCGTTATCCAACACCGGAAACGCATCATAAATATTATAATAATTCTCTCCCTTATGTAAATCGGTTACTCTATTAATAGCGTAAGCCACAAGCACGCATTTTTCGAATAAAATAATTATTTTAGTGTCTTATGCCTTGTTGCTTGACTGCGTAGGAAAAATATTGCTTTCTGGGCATTATAAATATTTTATCAAATGCATCAACTAAGCTTTGTGTATCCAGGTAGTGGGGCTGTCATAATTTGTAATAATTTTTACATGTTTTAAAATTTGCCGAGTATAATTCTAAGTCATGAATAATCAAAATTCAAATATCGCAATGTAACCGGCATTAACATTTTTAATTATATGATACAAAAGAATAATAATCATAACTCTTTATGTAGTCCGTCACTAACGCTTCGCTAAGCTACGCTAGATGAGATATTATCACAGGATTAACTCATTGTTTTTGATGGCTTATCATAATTATTAAATCACTATCGTCATTCACGATTTTTCCCACACCATATTTATTTTATTTTCAAATTTATCTAGAGTCATTTTTATTAATCTAACATTCTTTCATAATTATTCACAATCTATCATAACTAAGCCAATCTCCATTTTCAATCTTTCTGGAGCAATTTATTTATTTTTTAAGATTTATCTAGTTTCATTTTTTACCAATATAACATGCAACATAACATATCAGTAAAATCACGAACTGTAAGTATTATATTATGACAAATGATATATCGAGACTTCACTAAAGATCGCTCGATTACTCTGAGCCAGACGTATCCAAGGAATGCCTCCCCTAAGGTCCCGCCCGATTTTAGTTCTGCTTGTTTAATTTTTGTGAGACGCGTTTCGCCTTATGAGGGCGTTATCAATTTGATTGAGTGGATATTTTCTTGAAAAAACGTGGAGTTAAAAAACTTCGTTACCTATATCAGGAATCTACAAACTGTTTCAAAACATTTTTAGATAAGGCTTGAGCAAAATGAGAGCATTTTTGAGAGTTGCTCGCTGTGGAGATCTTCTAATCATTGATTTTTGAGGACAGTAACCACCCTCTGTTTGATTTTCAATGAAACCTCATAATTGAAGTATGCAATAGCAACAATCTTTTCAGACAGATACCAAAGATATCATTTTCCGAGTTTTTTTTTTACTCACTTCACTTGTAAACACCATTATACGGCAGCATCGTAAATTAAACCTGAAAACAAAAGGTACCTTATTTCTCAAAAACTTAAGTAGCGATATTAACACGTTCAAACATTTGTTTATTTAAATACTACGGGGGTTGGAAGAGGGATTTGTTTTACCTATGCACGATTTATCTATGTCTCACTCACTGACATGTTTGGTTTGAAGCGTTGCAATAATTGCCCTAACCGGTGTATATTTTAGAAACTTTGATCAATGGTAGCGACCACAAAAATTACTTAATGAAAAATAAAAATAAATGTTTATAATTTTTGCCTATTGAAAGCATATAAACGAGTATTTTTAATTTTTTTAAGCACCCTAATATACAATATTACAAACATTTGTACCTGTAATACATAATTCGTCGCTAAGATACCAAGATTTAGCAGAAACTCTATGATATCACGGGGTACGTACAATACATCTCTAACCCTTCAAATAACGTTGTACATCATACTGCGGGCATGATAAAGATTCTTCGTATGTCCTGTTTAATACGGCGGAACATGTGTCACGGGGTTCCATTAATCTTTACGCGCGGAGTGATATAGCCGAACAGGTAAAACCTCCCGAGTTTGGAGGGTGGTTCTTCGGCGAGCGGCCGCATGAGTGGTTCTAGGCGCTCACGGTCCGCCGGGCGGCCGCGGCCATACGTCACGAGTGAGTAACGCTCGAAACAGACAGCCCTGATAAGCCATTTTCTTCGGGTTATAAAGGGCTGTAAATAAGGGGCGCCTGTCTGTGTAATGAAATTCAGCCGTGTTCCACGGGCGCTGATAACGCTAACAGGGCTGGCACCTCCCTCGGAACCGACGCTGCGCCGCCCGGAATGCTATTCTCCTCCCGGATGTTGGAACAAAGGTGCAACGAGGTCTCGCGATAACTGCATCTGTGTGATCTTGCCATTTTTCAATCGCATCTACGCCATCGGGTCCATTGAAATGTTACGAAAGGATTTTATAAAAGACATGACAAAAACAATAGATTTACGATTTTATTATAAATAATTAATATGAAACAATGTCCGTCACGAGTGCTACCAGATTCAGTAGCAGAGCGCAAATGATGAGGTATAAAATGATGTGGTATAAAAAGTAAAATAAAAAAAAACATATTAAACAAATAATTATGGGATGTAAATAGAAAAATAAATGCATGATTTTCTATCTAACAATATTTGTTATAAGCTTTAATAGCATAACAGGCTTTCAAAAGGGAATGTTAAGTACCTATACAAAAATGTGAATTTTCCACAATTTTTGACCCAAGGATTTTTTATCGTTGAGACATCCAAAAACTTGTAGAACGTTGGCAAGAAGTTGTAAATATTAAAGGATAATACATTATCGACTAATTTATAACAAGTTTTGTTATTGTGTCTCCTTGTACACTCCGTTTGTAAGAAACGGACAATTTACATTTACACCAATTACAATTTCAGATAAAATAATCAGCATTTAAATAATTTATTTAAATAATTAACTGATATTGTAAAACTTATGAAGGATTGTATTGTCATCCGGAATACGTCTTTCTGTCGAATTTAAGAGCGATTTTCGGTCGGGAAGTGGGTTATATATTGATCACAAGATTTTTTGCGGACAGACGGATAAATGAAGCTCAATTAAAGTGTAAAAATATAGTTTTATCAAAAAAATCAGCATTGGCAGCACAGTGGACAACGTTGGCCGTAAACCGACCGTTAGGTAGAGCCATATAACAAAAGGAATCGATGATGCCAATGTTTTCCGCTATTAAAATTCATTGTTCAAATAGTGGTTCAATAATGAGGTGGGTCAATTGAAACCATGTTATAAATACGTATTAAACACACCATGTGCGAACGTTGTAAATTTTAGGATGGACTGAAATAGTCTGTTTGTTAGAGTTTGGTCAGGATAGGTTAGGTCAATTTTTACTATTCTTTACTCTGTCAATTTTCATCATTAATTTTTGTGCAATATATATGCGAAAATATTAAAATAATATGCGAACCACCATAATGATTTTATGAACGTACGATTCAAAAGACAAAATGTTAAAATACATGTATATGTGAACCAACACAGAAATCTCTTTTCTCTCTTGGTTGGCACGAAATAAGATCGGTGTCTTATTTCGGATATTTATTTATCTCCTCCTCGAAACGAAACAAGTTCCTGTTCTAATTTCAGATGTTTAATGGATCCATGAGGCAGTCTATCTAGATTCATTAATGAATAATACAAGATTGTCTCGAATATCTAGATTTACAAGCGGTGTATAGTTTCGTACCATACAATAACAAAAATAATTCGAGAGTCGAGTGTATTTAATTCGATTGGCTAAATTATTTATGGCATAATTATTCAGACAGATTGGTTGGAATAATACATTTAACGAATCGAGATGCTTAAATTTTCTCCCAGTAAATGTTGATATGAATATTGCAAATCCAAACATCAATAAAAATGCATTGAGTTGTTTTAGCAATAGGCCAAAATCAGCTAGTAATATTTTGTTATCTAATTGTAATACTAGTTCAGCCCAACATGATTTCATATATCAAGGAGTATCATTTTTTAAGCCCTTCCCAATTAGAAGAAGACGGAAAAAATATAGTTATTTCAAAACCACAAACAAAAAATAATAAAAATCAATATCTCCAACTATGAAAAAAAAATGTTTTCAAAAATAATAACTATTCTTTTCAATGTTATTACAACTCCTAATTTTTAAAATTGGGTATATTAAAACTTAATATAATGTTTCTAGATATATTTTATTTTTATTTAATTAGGTATATCCGTTTTCACTATTCTAATATAATGCGACCATTACCATAACAATATATGACAGTGCTCCCTTCTTGAAACACAATAATTAAATCCCAAATATAATTATTTCGCTGTCTGTCCATCTGTCCATCCGCCTGTCTGTCTGTTCCCGTAACCGTGCAACGTCCGTAATTTCGTTCAAATTCACGGCTAAAAAAACGAAATTAAACGGTCGGAGATTGGGCTTGAACCCCGGGCCAGCAAACTCGAAGACGGCAACGATAGAGATGTAGCCACCATCGCACGTTCGTGATCCGTCAAAAAACAATACATATAGGACTTAGCAAAAGCGCGAACCATTTGTACCTATAAAATAGTACAATTTACTTCCGGCAGGGGAATTATAAATATATAATAATATATTTATAGTTTACGGCGGATTTCAATTTTGAAATCACCAGATTTAGAGGAAACTGTTTAGATGAATTGACGCTGACGTTGGCCGACTTATTTTCGGCTGACATATATTTGCTCTCCCGTTCGGAAGGGAAGTTGCATTAACCGTTAACCTCATTCTATCAATTTGTCAGCCATTTTACGCCTATCGGCCTAAGCGGCCGACGTCAATTTGGGGACGATTAATATCATAAATCTATCAATTTTTAGATTTTTAATTATTATTTTTTAAAATTTTTATTTTCTTTAATTATATATCTATTGAATAAAAACATTTATTAGGTATATTTTTTCATATAATTGTACATATTTTGGATTTACTGGGAAAAATAAAAAAACTACCTTTCATCACAAGAAATTTGAAGGATTTAAAAATACAAATTTTTTCTAATTTTTCAGTAATGTATATATAACAAATTACATTATAGTTTTTAGTCCAACGAATACAATATTGAAACACTTTTCTTTCCGTGTCACGTAAATGACGTTGTTTAGGCTGTTTCTCTTCTACCAGAAAAGAAGCTGCAAAATTATTTATTTTCTTTAAACTTTATTTGTTTATAAATGTTTTATTTTTTTTAAATACTTACTATTTAAATTGTGGTATTGTTGCCGTATCAAGGTTGGCAAAATAACTTTTACAAAAAATTTTCATATAATATGTCATTCTTTCCAATGTCCCAATTTTTATAAATATTTGTATACATGAGATAAGTCGCAAACACACACTACGATCTTTCGCCGGGGAATGAGTATTTACTCTCTTTCTTTTAACTCGTAGCATCTGCTTGCTTGTCTGTCGAAAAAACTTTGGATCGATTTTTAACCCTTTTTCCGTGATCCAATCGAGCTGAAACTTTGCAGGCAGACTTGTGGTGACGATAAAAATAATTTAACAAATTAATTCGATTAAAAAATGAATAATTGTAGTATAATTTTTGATTTTTCGAAATTTTTTATTACTCCCTTTCGTAGCGTCGCCCGATTCAAGCCCAACGCGTAGGTTAAGCGCCAAACCTGTTTCCATTAGTAAATGAAAAAGGGAGTATAATAAAACCCTGTTTTCTGTGGGTTAGTCTTTTTTATAATCAGGCGCAGCTGTTAGTTTGAAATTTCTTATAATATGTAAATCTTCTTTCAATATAGTTGATGATAATGATGATCAGAAACTTTTGATACGTCAGTGATGCATAGACATTCTGAATTGAATATGTAAAGTTAATCTTGGGTTTCTGCTAGCATTTTTTAGCAGAATTTTTTCATTATTTAACAGTCTGGACATATTTTGTTTCAAATTGAAAATAAAAATATACCTAATACAAATATTTAGTTTAAAAATTCTTATACATGATAAAATATACACCTGACTACAATATGACGACAATACAACAAACACAAGCACATTCCAGGAAGGTCGAACGGGTGCTGATCTTAGACATCGCCTCGAGTTTTTCAGCCAGGATGTGCTTCATCTTCCAGGAACTGGAACTTATCTGAATGTCACATGATATGGCCAAAATATTGTTTATTTCCGGATTTTAACTGTTTTAATGAATTCATTTTCCTTTGGCAATCGGATCGCTAAATTGCTATTCGCAACCCTATAAATCCAGCTTATTTTTAGAAGCCGTTTCTAGATCCACATTTTAAATACTGCAAATCAGTTGCAGAGAGTGTCCATGATTATTTTCCAAATAAAAGTACAGGTAACACATAGAATCGTATGATGAACACATAATATAATAATCACTTCAAAACTGATCCTTTACATAAAATATAAAAACATAATATGATGAGGAAAAATGCATTAAAGATTACAAATTTGAACAATATTTGTATTATATGATTAATGGTTATATTTTGATGGTAATTAATGGTGTTTTGGTTACTTTTTTTTCATTCTTTAGGTACTTTTATTTCGAAAAATAAAAATCACAATGCAAACCACATTCAACATTTGCAATTTATAAAGTAGAAATAAATTGTATTTTTTGGATATAAGATTCACAAGTTGGAATAAAATGATATTAATGAAATCCCGTGCACGCAACCCTAGCAAGCTATTTGTATTGTAATATTCTGTGATGATTTGTGTTTTGATAATTTATAGTACGTTCATAATGATCCGGTAATGGAATTTTAAGTACCCATATAACGACGTGACGTGCTTGTTGGTCTAGTGGTAAGGAACTTACTTAGCAATCAAGTGGTCGGTGTAACGATTCTCGACTCGAGAGACCATCAAATGAGTCATATTTATAACACAATAATTTAATAATTATGAATTAAAATGCTACATTTTGTTTTTATTCACTTTTAAATATTTCAGAAACGTCCGTTTTCTCCTTCAAGTGAGTGTAGACTGAAATGTGTGTCTGATGTATGGGTTTCGAGGGTTCTACATGGTATGTATAAGTACGTAAAGTACGGAAAATCAAGGTCGTATAGGCAAATTAATAGAAATTAGATTTACATAACATAAAAGGTGCCCCACTAATAACAATTATTCAGAATATTCTAATCATATTATAGAAAATAACCATACATTTAACAAAATAATTATACTCATACAACATATATAAGCAGACATACGGATTAAAACCAAATAATTTCGAAACACTCCAAATTTAAAAAAAAATATTAAGTCAATACAACCCTCCACTTCATCCCTTCTAACATCGTTCCCTCTATCACCTAGATATCCGCTCCACATCCACTGGACCTACAACCCTTAGCTCAAACACACACTTTGGTCTACATTCACCTGAAGAAGAAAACAACGTTTCTGAAAAATGTAATAATCTATATAAATAAAAATGTATATGTTAGTTTGTACAAAATCGCTAATCTCTGAAAGTTCTTCTCCAATTGCATTCAAATATTGGCATATGAATACGAGAATGTTTTTGTACACCTACTTTCTTTTTATATACCTACCTACTATTTATTTATATAAATAAAAATATTAATTGATTTTCCAAAATTTTAAATCTCCTAAAGTTCTCCAGCAATTGCTTTAAAATTTTGATACAACGTTCCATTCGAATTCGCACAAATTATACGAAAAAGAAAGGCGCCGGTACCTACCTGTTCAATATCGATTAAAATTAAGATATAGGTACTTAAAATTTTCATGAAAAAATGTCATCACATGTAAACACTTGTTGGTCTTGTGGTTAGAACTATGGTGGTCCAAAAGTCGCGAGATCGAACCTCACTCCAGACTAGCAAGTTAGTTCTATTTTCATAGCAGAGTTTAGCTTAGTTTGAAAATAGTTAGAATATTGATGTGACACGTATTTCGTGTTCGCATCTCTATTTAAAAATAAAATAAAAATAAAAATAATGAAACTTTAACCTTGTGTCCTACTCTTTTTTTCTGTAGGAAAATTTGAAAGGAAACCGATACATCATAGTGAAATCGAATCATTTTTTTTGTCCTAAGGGCATATTTTTGAAATATTAAAAAAACGGGTTGTTTCTTATTGTAAGAATTTTAATAATTTTTTTTAAAATTACCTTTAAGATTTTGGAATGCTATTTAAATTTTTAAGTGATATGTTTGTTTGTATAAAATAGAAAAATAGTGCACACTTGTGTTGCAATATTTACACAGTTTACTTCGTCGAAAATTTCTTGGTCAAAGTTCATTTTTTCAGCACTCAACAAAATCTTTTCTATCGTCAACTGTGATGCTTCCAAATCAATTTTTAATCGATAAATATTGAGCTAATATTTCGTTTGTTCCATATTCTACAACAAGAAAAAATATTTCGAATATGCTCTATATTCGATATATTTTGTTTTTTTTCGGCTTTTTCTTTCATGAAAACATTGTTTTCGGCGATTTTCTGTGAAATATAAAGGAAAATATCATATGAATATACAAACAAGCATCCAAATTCAGTTCGTAGTAAAGCTAGTATGTAGCACATAAGATAAAGGAGAAATAAAAATATTTATGTCGGTTATAAGAATGGCGCTACAATGCTGATTCACAAAGTGTTTTTATTACTACGTACCCCGGGGAATTTATATCCCAACAAAGTCTTGATGGTACATTACGAATATTTACTCTAAACACATGGAAAAATATTACCTTGATGTTGATCAAAAATTCATCCAAAACGTCAAAGTTCAACTCCCAACTCATAAAATATGATACCTACTTTAGCATTGTATCGCCTCCCTTTGTTCGTGTTTCCTTCCGTGCTTCTTCTGTGTTGTTTGCGAAGAAAATTAATAGTAAATTTAAGCGAATTTTACTTGTATTAAATTATAAAAAAAAATTCACTTTCCGTTATCAGCATCAATTGTGTCATTTAGATAATTTACAATTCGAACAAGATTGCATAATCAGTTGAATTAATTATTTCCATAAGTTATGTATGTGAGAATTAATTATTTATATAATTATTTCCATATCACTATCCAAATTACTGTATCATCAAAATGAAGCAAAGTGAATAATCATGAGATAAAGATAAATATCGATGAAGATGATACAAAATGGTGGATAAAATAAAGTATTCATACCTACTCAAAGTGACCATGAAAAAACGCGTTGAATAAATAATTATAAAAATTGAAAAAAATTAAGATTTTTGGGAAGAATAAGACGAGAAATAACTCAAATACTAGTCATAATAATTTATAAGTCAAAAATTACTTTCCGTTTTCCATACTGATCTACTATTAAAATACAAGAAACGAAGGAGATATTAAGAATGTTCTGAGGTTTTCACGGCCACTCAGAATCTTCTGGTTTGTGTCTTCTGGGGTTATTACGACCTTTCTGGTCGACGTTTCGGATCCCATTTCAGGGTCCATCATCAGGGCTGATGTGTTATCGTGAGTGTTGGTGTTGTGGTTATGTATTGGCTTGCAATACCATGTCGGAAGCAGGGTGAGGACGTTGTAAGCGTGTGTTAAGTATTGGCTAGCAATACCGTGTCGAAAGCCTGGTGTTTCTGTGTTTATGCATTACGTAGCAATACCGTGTCAACGCGGTATTGCCTCGTAATAATACCTCTAGCAATATTCTTATTAATGTATATATGATATTCTTCCGAATTATTTAACACATATACTAAAATACGCCTGAATTTTTTTTAATTGATTAAAATACTTTCATAAATTATATGTATATTCAAACTGAATAACGCGTTATTTTGGTGATTTGAGTTTCTGTACTCATTAATATTGAAAATAAGGCAGATAGCTGAACTGCATAATATTTTTAATAATCAGGATTTATATGTTATTCGATCATTTTTTATCAGTCACTTTTACTGAGGATTATTTTTAAACATAAAATGTTTAACACTCTAACTTAATAAATAAGTACAAAACAAATGTCTAAAATCCCTTAGGTATATTACAAATAGGAATTAACCGGAATTACTATAAATATTAATATCCTCAAAAGACTAACATCCTCCTCTTAAGAGAAGAGATTACTAATATGCAAATTCTCTTAAATATACACCTCACATAGCTTATAAACACTATATGCGTCGTTTGGTTATTTACAAAAATATGATTCTACAGGATCTAGAACGTGTAATATAAAAGAAATTGAAAAATATTTTTGCAAAATTTTATCATTTTATGTGACTTGTATTGAAAGGAATGAATTTTTCATAATCGATATAAGTTACTGTAACTAATAACAGTTCAACATTTTGTAGAAATAATATTGAAAAATAATTGCAAAATTTGATATTACCAATTTCCGTTTCTTTTTCTTCACAACTTTTTCAAAACTTTTGATATGAGGTCATGGTTGCTTGAACATATTCGACTCATAATAAAGGCAGAAATTCACCTGTAAAATATTGTAGACTAGCTCTGTTACGGTACTTCTGTAGTCGGTGGTTTGATACCCGTTCTGGGAAGTCAGCAAGTTAGTACTGTTTTATTTTAAGCTTTTAGCTTATAAATGTTGCTAGAGCACGCAAAAAAACTTGTAATTGGGATACTGTACTGAGTTTTAAATAAAAATGTATTGTTTTTTTTTTTGTATAATGTACCCCGTATTCTGTAAGTGTCTCATTAAAAATTCAAAAAAGCCAATTCATACATTCAGACAGAAATATTCTCATTTAAATATTTCGCTTGACTTCTGAAGAAAAATATTTTTATACAGAAAAATACAGTTCCAGAGATTTTTTATTATTATTCTCTATCAAAAACACATTCGAAAAAATTGACATATATTTTGAGACTTTATAGGATTTTTATAGGTTTGGAATGGAGAATTTAAGTTATAAAAATATTTGAATGTGAAAAATAAAGTGTTAATTAATTGTAAAAAATCACTACTTCATCGGGAGATTTTTTTGGCTCCACTTACTGCATCATTTTTGTTTTGAGATCGGCTTTTGATGCCAGAGGTTGCGTGTTCAATTCCTAATGCGATCACAATACATTTATGTGATTTTTCTAAATCTGGTTGTTGAGTGATGTACTTGGCAACAATTAGTGTGCCTTATCTGATGTAATGTTACAATAGTTTTAAAGAAAAATATATAATTAAAAAAAAATGTATTTTTAAAATGGGTTACTGAAATTTCTTAAGTAAAACGCCACGATTAATTTTGAAAAACAGAGAATAATGATATAATAGTGTTGAATGCATGCTACTGGCCACACATGTGATCTTTATTCTTTTATAGCATCATATCGCGCTATAGAGGTTCATTGATTGTTTTCGTTGATTCGAAATTAATATGAAGACAATGAAATCAAAAGCATTGCATAAGTAGCATAAGGGATGAAGGGATGGAAGGTCTATCTATCCTGGGCATACATATATTACACGGAGGAAATGGCCGGGAGTGGCTGAAGGAAGCCTGGGGTGGGAATATTTATTGTGGCTGGAGCTTCGGAAAATAATTATCGGAAAACGTTTAAATCTCACCCTTCATCATTTGGGGTTTCCCCATCCGAATATATTCAAATTCTGTAAATTTGCGAAATGCGTAACGCACAGATCCCGTGGTCTAGAGGAATGTTATCTTTAATCAAATTACCTAATACCCTGGCGTTCTCTAAAGCAAAATGATAATTGGAAAATAAAAAGTCTTTTCCACAATTCGAGCCAATTCCCGTACGTCTGATGACTTTTCCGACAGTGTACAATTAACCTTATTGTAGCTTCGGTAGCAATTTTTTTATAAGTTTTGTGGAAAGCGTCATGAAATGTTTTATGAAATAAAAATAAATTTTATTGCGATGATGCAGTTTTTAAGAACATTTTACTGAAATTTAAAACAAGTAAGTTCAATCGATCAGAAAAATCTATGTGTCGGAAAAATATTTGTTTATCGAATTTGAAAAATTTTATGAAAAAAAAATAATATCTTGGTTTTATAAATATTTTTTCAACAATGAAAATGATTCGACTGTAAATAAATTAAATAATTGTTATTTGTTATTTTTAATTCATTTAAATGAATATGGATATTTCGTTTCAAGAGATACTCGTAAAGACTTTATTTATAAAAAAAATGTTTTTACTGGAACTTATCAATACCAATGAATTATTTATTAGTTTACACCACAGTTATTCTACAGATTGTTAATTTTTGCCTAGCTTACGAGCTTACTAACTAATGCCGTTTCCCCGCAGGGGTAGGCAAAGAGGATTGAACGTCAACCTCTTCTATCCTGGCACACCACTTTTGCATCGGCCACATTCATACATCTTCTCATACAAGCTCTACGGTTGTTGCGGCTTTTAACAGGACCATCCTCAAATACTTGTAGTATCTGATCGTGCCAGGTCTTTCGCGGACGCCTTCTATTCCTTTTGCCTTCAACACTTGCCTCATATGTTTCTTAACCATCCTTTCCTCGTTCATACGCTCCACATGACCAAACCATCGTAGCAATCCTTTCTTTGTTCTATCAACCACACAACAGACAGCATTACATTCACTTCTAATTTGTTCATTCATCACTATTTTTATATTTATATATTTTTGTCCATATATTCCAATTTTTTTAAATACCTTTCAAATCACAATATTTTTACTAAATTGTAATATTGCTATAATTGGTTTTAGTAGATAAATGACAGTGTTGCATGTCATCGAAGTATTGAAGGAAAACAAATCACACCAACGATCATTTAATTTGGTGAAATACTTAAACAATGTTTCCTCTACGTGAGTTTAATTATAACTGTATGTAGGTATAACTTTTTGAGTTTTAATAGAGCAGAATCTTTTATCATGAAGTATAAAATACAAGAATTAAGTAGGGGTAAAATATTTTAAGTGTTTCACCAAATTTAATGGTCATCACGAATAATCTCTATAACGTAAAAGCCAAATCCATCAATCTTATAATAAATGTCACCAAGCAAAAGCATGTTGTCTTCTTTGAAATTAAATTTGAATTTGTTTCTCTAATAATACACTCGCCTAGTATTCATTATATGTCCTGGAAAATGGCAAGATTTTTCATAACCTATTATGTAAATCTTAAATATATTGATGTAAAATTGTAATTCCGTCTATTAAAACTCTATTCAAAATCTTATTTTTCGTCAAAATAAAATGTGAATTTTAATTGGTCAATTTTAAATTAAAATTGTAAAATAACATCCCCTTGGCAAAGAACGCAGGTTTTTTAGAATTCTATATTCGGAAAATATATTGTTTTCATGGAATACATAGACTCGTTTGAGTTGATATCACATCAAATTTTAATGAGATTGTGACGTAAAACGTTTGAAAATATTTTTTTATAAAGTCTTTATTTCGGTAAAATAAACCGTATTCAAATTGATGACTATTTTTTCATTTTTCGACAGATAAATTTTCTTTCACTGATCATCCCGCTTTATTAATTAAATTTTTTTAAATATTATTTTTATCTTGACTAAATATGATATTTTATTTCATATACCTGACTGAACGCCGTTTCAGAAAAATAAAAACGTCAAAGTGATAGACATTCGCATAAACCGCTTTTAGTATTTTTGTTAATTAAAAAATAAAAGCCTGTCAAGTTTTTTGGCGAAAAACGAGCGATACAACCGGAATAATAATTTTTTAACTTTCGGGATATTTTATTCAAGGAAGAAATGGGTTCTATTTATAAATAATTTTAATATTTTTAGAATGGACGGCGAAAATATTCTCACGTTTTTAAAAAGATAAATACATATTATTCGTAGGCATACTCAAATCAAGCTAGCATACAAACCGAATTTTAAATAAAACATTTCTTTTGACCAGGTAGGCCAATGGCAGATTTTACCACCTGTCATTTGCCAGCTTGCCTCAAATCACCTAAAGGTATCCGTCTATTTTTCCGTCTACTTCTTTATTAAAACGGTTTCACCTGTGTAATACATTTATATTATATGAGCTGTTCGCACCCGGCGTTGCATGCGTTAAGGATTAAGTTAAAAATAAGTTTGTGGGGGAAAACAAAGGTTCCATTGTTTTGCAAAGCCTCATCAGCTCTGGGATCGATGGGATGTACGGGAGGAAATGTGGCATATGTTACCCGCTGGGTCTCAAAAAAGTTTTCAAAATTGGGTCAGATCGTTCAAACGGTGTAGATTTGTAAAGAAACTTTATTAGAGGATGAAATGAGGAAAAGGAAGAGGGGAGAAATGTCCCCTATGTTACCCGCCGGGTCCTAAAGTATGCAAAATTTGGATCAAATCTGTCAAACACTACAGATTTGCAAGAAAATATATGTCCTAGGTAGAGGGTGGGGTAAAGGGGGAGGGGGAAATGTGGCCTATATACCTGCCTATATGCCTACCCAAAGAATGCATATAAATATGCATTCTTTGGGTAGGGTAAAATATGCAAAATTTGAGTCAAATCGGTTGAACGGAACAGATTTGCATAGAAAATACAACGGGGGGAGGGGGAGGAGTAAAGAGGGAGGGAGTAAATATCGCTTTTGTTATCCGCCAGGGCCTATATATTAAGAATGCAAAATTTGAGTCAGATCGGTTGAACGGTACAGGTTTGCATGGGACATAAATATATCAGGGGAGGGAGGAAATATTATAAATATGTTACTCGCCAGGTCCTAAAGAATAAGTAAGCACAATTTGGGTCAGATCGGACAAAGGGTGTAGATTTGTATAGAGAATAGACAGACAAACAGACAAAGAGACAAAGAGACATTGAGTTTTATAGGAATAGATCTTGATTAATTTTTATTATATTATTAGGCTACTTAATCCGCATTGAGTAAGATTTTTTTATACCAGCTCAATAAGGATTTTAAAAGATAGATGGTTTTTCCGATGTGAAACGTAGCAAAAAATATTAAAAACAGTGCACGCTTGGATGTGAAATGCTTGTTAAAATCCGATCGCGTTGTTCCGGAATGATTTTTGTGTCGCCTTTATTTTGTACCCAACATGCATCAATAATTTAATTTTGTAAACTGTAAACAGTTTATCTGTGTACGATCTAAGAATAACGCGAGATATATTTTTAAAATATCGTATTATTATTCATATAAATAATATAGCAATTAAATAGAGGACTAGGTTTCATTCTTTGCAAAATAAATCTTTTAATTGTTCTCATATAGCAAAAACGTTAGATTAATTAAAAATAAAGTGTGGACACAAACGATATAATCCATATTATAAAGAAGAATTCCTTGAACGCTTTAGAAAGAATGAATCAGCAACTAATTTGAATCATATCAGAATAGACTACTTCACTTCCATTTAATAGTTTAATATAATAGAAAAATAATTGCTGACATAATAATAGGTTTTTCAAATTGTGAAATTCAAATAACAGCTCCCATAAAAGTCACCACAGTACGCAATATCTTTTAATATTTCTTTTCCATTGCGAATATCTGATATTTTTCTCCAATATAGCGATATGTAAGAACAAACATTTAGCGGTCATCGTACCCCAGTGGACATGACACTGGCATCTCACAGCAAGGTTTGCGGGTTTAATTTTACGTGAGAGAACAAAACATCTATGTGATTTACTCAGGTGGTTTTGAAATGTAACGACTTCTGTAATTGAGCCTTTCGGCCTTTTGAAGCGTTTAAAAAAAATACTAAACTCTTCATTCGCAAAGCAATATTGACATATTTATAAATCGACAAGCAATATTGACATATTTATAGAATGACATATTTATAATCGAGATTCAAAAATACCTTTTTATTGCATAATATGTTTATTGATACACCAGGTAATATAAACTTTTTGCGTGATATTAATACCTTGATGTATTCTAGTATTTTTGCAAAGACTAGAATTCACTAAGGTATTACAATGAAAGGCTTTTTAAAAAAAAGTTTTATTATCGCGCGCATAGACGATGTGTGTATCAACTGTATGTTGATTTAAATATAATTGATGATTTAAAGAAATATTTTATTAGAATTATCATTACACCACCATGCATAAAATTTACAGTTACGTCATTTTTTTAGGCGATTGTTTCCCTCATAATTTAAAAATTAATCTTGCAAGATTTCTATTCTTTTAATGTCTAATCGATACCTCTCCTTTAAATGCCACAACCCTCAAATCAGCCCGATCTACAATTACTCCTTCGACGCTGCATATTTTAATTTATTTTACAAAAATGTGAACTATTCTTACAAAGTTACCGCGAGTTCGCAGCTGAACAACGCATCTGGAGTAGATTGATGATTCGAGTTGGTAAACTTTAAATAATTTTGAAACAATACGTCAATTATTCAAATTGTTCAACGTCTTTGAGATGAATACTCCGGTGAAAGAGAGGGATGATGGAAAGCAAATGAGGGAGGGTAGATTAGCCTTAACGGAGAAACAAAGACAATAAAGGAAAAACTACTTCACTTTAAGGGTCTTGGTTCGTGCCCAAACAATGAACAGCCATATCGCACATTCCATAGAAAAGTGTAGAAGGAAATTTTTTTCTGATTTGCGTTTTATTTCAAATTAGTAAAAAAAAACACGACTCTCTATGCCCATTGAAAATAGTATTATAGTAAGTTGTTCATTGTTTTTCTCAGTGTACAACAAAATAATATTCCTTCATAAATTTATTAATTTATTATTTATCACTAAAAACCATATGTACAACGAAAAAAAAATGTGTTTATAAAAGTGAAAAAAAGTTCAATTTTTAATATTCCTCTTGAAAAAATATTTAAATGTTTTAGAAACATTTGATCACATGTACAAATTTTGAAATGAAATAAAAAATTGGATTTATAATTGGACTGTAATGTTATCTCAAATTAATAAATGGCAACAAAAAAATGTTTTTATTTTTTTTTTTTCTTTATGAGAAATTTACCTTTAAGTATAATAAATAAAATAGTATAAAACTATATCCCAAATTATATTTAAAAAAAAACTACAAACGCCAGTACGAGTAGTGTTGGTACGCTTTCTGTGTAACAAGCAAGAAAAATTAGGAGTATGACCGCCAGAACGGTACATTTCGTATTAAATTCATGTTGACAATATTTATACTCATTAATTGGTAATTTTCGATACTGTGGTTGACCGTTTCCTCATTTGGTTGGTGGACAAAGAGTTTTTCGTTGAAAAACCATTGCTTTTTTTATTTTTATTTTTTTAAATTTTTTTATTTATTAATTTTTTTTATTTTTTTTTACATCTCAGACCCACAAAACATCACATTGATATTTGTCTGTAGGTGCATCAATACATAAATATAAATAAATTGTATTTACCAGAAATACATTCATATTAATTAATTACAATAGATCTTATAAACTCAAATACAAATCAACAATACTATACAACAATACAAGAAAAAATACAAATATTACCAAAATCAAAATAAGTCTCTTTTATTTAATAACATATTCATTAATTCTGTATTTTGCCCTTTTTTATTAATATCCATTTTGACACGACATGGGATTTTATTTAATATTTTTGGTATGACATATTTTAATGTTCTTTGTCCATATTTATTTATGACCTTCGGTATTCGTAGTCCTTCTTTAACCGTAAATCTGGTACTATGTTTATGAATCAATCTATGCTTATATGTCCCATCTTCATGATATCGTGTAATTAGTTTGTACCACAAGATAGCATTAATTGGCATAGAGCCTTGTTTCTTGAAGAGTTCCTGTATATCTTTAGTAGCACTTTCTTTATTTATTAATTTTATAGCCGAATTTTGAATATTTTGAATTTTTCTAATATTAGTTTTGCAAGTTAGACCCCAGCTAGTTATTCCATACCTTATTACCGATTCCGCTAAAGATTGATATATAGTTTTCATAGTCTGTATCGGAACATAGTATTTAATCTTGTGCATACATCCCAATACAGTTCTCAACCTCTTACATACCTTATTTACCTGAATATCCCATTTGAATTGTTGAATGAATTGAATTGAAACTATGTAATTTAAATGTTGTCTAATTCGTCCAATTGTAGCCATCCATCTTCTGATGGTGCATAGGTGGAATATACAACATTATATCATCATCATCATTGTATGTAAATTATCTTTTTTTTTGTTATTTTTATTATTTTATTTGATTTATTTTTAATTTTTATTTTATTTTATTTCATTATTACTCCCTTTATATTAACTCGTGGCGTCTGCTTACTTGCCGTCAACAAAAACTTTGGATCCTTTTCCCGTGATCCAATCGAGCTGAAACTTGGCAAGCAGACTCGTGGCGACGATCAAGAAGATCTATCAAAAAATTTTCGTAAAAAAAAATAATAATTATAGTATAATTTCGGATTTTTAGAAATTTTATTGTTTTTTTCAAATTGGAATCATTAGAAAAGTTTGATTAGCAACGACGCGGAATATTTTCTAAATTTGAATTACTCCGTCGGTATAATAGGTACATCACTACGAATTTCGAAATTTTACAAAGAATTGGTTCACAGATGACAGCAAAATTGGGTTTTTTGGGAAAAAATCAAATAATAATTTTTTTTTTTAGATTTCTGCTTACTTTTGAAGAATTCTACATTACTCAAATCTGATTCTGACTAAATCATTTGACGCTGGAATCATTGATAATAATTGAATCTATAAAAATCTTGACATCTCAAAACATCTGACATTTTAGAAATATATTTAATTTCTGTAAGTTTAGCATTATGTTATATGTTTTAATTCGTCTTTAATTATTGTTATATTTTACAAAGAAATGGAGTATAGTAAAAACTTGGTTTTTATGGGTTACTTTTTATTATATTTCTTTTTATTTTATTTTAATTTTTTTTCATTTCATTTTATTTCATTTTACCTTACCAATTTTTTTTTAGATTATTAATTTTATTTTTCGTAGTAAATTTTTATTTCGTTGTATTTTATTTTATTTCGTTATACGATTATTTTTAAAATTATTTATTTGTTTAAGGCATTTGAAATCGGTAAAATTTGAACAATAGCAAGATATAATAAATAACAAGTTAAAAAGATCACAATACAATCTCAAGTACCTACCTATAAGGAAATTGATGTATATATGAGAGAGTGAGTGGGTAGAATAAGGAGGTTAGAAAAATGGTTGGGGTAGGCAAAGCTATTAAATGAGTTTTACTAGTTTTAAGACGTTTGTTTAGTCTTGAACCTGTATCGAAGTCACGGGTATCAATTACAGTTTATGTCTTAAATGATATATCATCGTATATCAGTAGATAGATCTTTTTTGTTTAAATATAAGTGTACCTAATTTTCTTGAAACTTATATAATTAAACTTAATATAATTTTCTTCAAGTTTATAATTTATTAATTTGCTCGAACATACTAATGGTTACTCTTAGATCTTCTTTCAATCAATTGTTATTATTTTTAATACCTAATTATAATTTTTAATTAACTACGAATATTGATTCAGCGTTGCTTGATAATAATATTATACAATATATTAGAATTATAAAATTAAAATTCATTTTAAATTTTCAATTGAAGGTAACTTCAAATAGTAACTTAACGTTTTCGTGATTAATTTGCTTATTTCGCAAAAATTCTCATTATGCTCACCTAATTATTTTTATCAATAATTAATACAGGTTGCTCAAGACATGGAAACACAAATTTATTTGTACTTATGTAATATATTATCTTATTTTTGTTTATTTTTCAGTCAAAACTGATATGAAATAATGGATAATCTAAGACTAAACTTTGGAAAGAGGAAATTTATTATAAAGGGCAAAACGAAAACAGGAATGTTTTAAAATAAGATTATATTATCATACAATGAGTATGTTTTTATAATAATCAAATCAAGCAAACAAAAATACTATACATCTAACAAGCCACCTCAGAGATACTATAGCCAACACAACATTAATTTCTAATTGGTAAATTCTTCACTATATCAAACAAAGATTTTCCACACATAAAATAAACGGTCCCGGTTCCACCTTATTCAATATACTTTTATTAATGTATTTTTTTATTTCACTTCATTTTACTTACAAACTAATATTAGAATTGACAGTAGAACTCTATTATGAAATGCTAGTCTTGCTTCGTGTGATTATTTTTAGCCGTAATAGCATTCAGGGCATTATTTACGTCATTTCTCGTAGTTCGATTTTTTTTTATTTTATTTTTCATTATTGGATTTCTTGCAGCCATATATTTAATAAATCTTGAAAAAAAAACAATTATTACAGAGCCTTGGGCCAATTACAAGAAAACACCATTAATTGTTAAACCTAAAACCTAAAATTATTAAACCAGGATCGATTAAAAAAAAAGAAAAAACAGTATGTCAAATAGGGAGTTTGTGTGAGTGTGTGAATTTGTGTGTTTTTATGTGTCCATGTGTGTATGCGTTTTTATGTATGTTACACACACACGGTGTGTTCACATGTATGGGAAGAAAAATGTCATCGCGCGAGTTTATATGTAAGGGATTTTGTAAACTTAAATATTAAATATCGAGATCTGCAAAGGCCATGTCATAGATATCTAGAACTCTGTTAATAATACAGTTTTTACCGTATTTATTTATTGATATTCTTCTCCCATATTTCGCCGATAAACTATTACGGATTTAATTTGTTACATCCTGTACATGAAAATATGAATCGTTATAAAAAATGTAATACTTTATTAATTTAAGACTAGTATTAAGTAGCACAGGAAGAATTTAATTTCGAAAATCGATACAAGAAAATATCCGGCATTTTCCAGACGCGGCACCCAGTGCGGCTCCGTTTCAGCACATTCCTTTAATATCTTTTGTAATCTTGGATATGCAAACATTTTATGCGCTGCCATTCTGGACCGCATTGTGCAGTAAAAACTTCCCCCGCTCTCCGGAATGCAGTCTAATGTAGCGAGATGGGGCCGTTTACAAAAACATCCCTCAAAATGACGCAGCCATCTTGCGTCGCTCCTTCCGTCAAATGCCCGTGGCTTGTGCCAGAGCGCAGTGGCGGTGCGCTCGTGCATCAAACAACCAACTCCACACTAAAATGTATTTCATTATTCAAAATTCATCTTTTTACTCCCTTTATATTAACTCGTGGCGTCTGCTTGCTTGCCGGGTGAAAAAATTTTGGATCGATTTTTAACCCTTTTCCCGTGATCCAACCGAGCTGAAACTTGGCAAGTAGACTGGTGGCGACGATCAAGAAGATTTATCAAATTTTCGTTAAAAAAAATTAATAATTGTAGTATAATTTCGGATTTTTAGAAATTTTATTGGTTTTTTCCAATTGGAATCATTAGAAAAGTTTGATTACGGCGGCCCGATAACGTCGCGGAATATTTTCTAAATTTGAATTACTCCGTCGGTATACATAATAGGTACTTCACTACGAACGTCGAAAATCTAAATTGACTGAGAAATGTTTTTAGAATTAAATCTTCAAAGCATGAAGTGTCTTGTCAAAGCTCAAAACATCTGACATTTTAGAAATATATTTAATTACTGTAAGCTTAGTGTTATGTTATATGTTTTAATTCGTCTTTAATTGTTGTTATATTTTACAAAGAAACTGAGTATAATAAAAACTTGGTTATTATGGGTTCCTTTTTTATATCTTCAAAAAGTTATCCAGCAGCAGAAATAGTTAACACTATTTTTCAGTATGTTTTAAGGACAGAATTATTATGATTTTTGCCCATAGAGAGATAATCCTTAATTAAAATTGACAATATGTGTGTGTGTACGTTTGTATGTGTATGTATGTGTGTGTGTTTACGTGTGCGTTGTATGTTGGTGTACGTTGGTTTTACGCCTATGAATTCATTATTTTGAGTATTTGCTTAAGAACATACTTTGTGTCTGCGAATAAGTCAATGCCAAGGGATCTCATCCCATATTCCACACATTCAAACTCGTTCACGGCGATTTGTGTCGTGCACACTACGTTTCTGTCATCGCAATGATACATTGTTTACTCTACTTACTACAATTTTCACTCCTAATTCGTTAATTTTTCACTCTGTCGTTTGTCAAATTCCAGACGTGCGCCTAAGGGATTGCAATTCTGCTGCTTTCAGTCTATTTTCTTTATTAATTTGCCAATTCCTGGCTACAGTTCTGTACATTTAAGCTAGCACAAAAGCTTCATAATATACTGCCAGACTTGCTTCGTATGAGAAATTAATTAGTATTAACGATAGTTGCATTTAGAGCACCACCCGATTAGTTGGCTTAATAACACCTATAAAAAACTACGTTTCTGAGTTAAATATGCCGATTTATTCAGAATAGGCGTTTCTTTTTATAACACGTATATATTTTTTTTCAATTTTACGCCATGCTGGGGTGCTAACACTTTCTTTGTGATTTCTTATTTCATATAAAATGTAAATTTACGAATATAACATTAACATTGACTATAAATTGTATTTTTTGCGTGTTTTATTATTTTTCAACCATAAAAAGTTTATTCTGTAGCACGTAATTTTAATAATTAAGTCATTAGTGACGAATCTGCATAGCAACTACTGTGTGGTCACCTTGTTACAGTGAAAACTCTCGTACAATTGAAAGAGTACTAAAACAAATTCTATGGTGAGTAATTATAAACTTACTTTTGTTGTTGTATTGTATTGTACAAACTAGTATTGAATCTTTATCGAGAGAAACTCACTTTTAATGATCTTTTAAGAACTGAGCGAAAGAATAATACTAAATTATATATTAAGTATTATTCTATACTATATAGTATATTAGTATAAAATATTAAATAAGAATAATACGAAAGAATACTAATAAAACAAATTCTAAGGTGAGTAATTATAAACTTATTATACTAGTATCGATTCTTTATCGAGAGAAGCTCACTTTTAATGATCTTTTAAAAAATGAGCAAAAGAATAATGCTTTTTTATTGAGTATAGTTTTTATTAAGTATTATTTTTACTGGAAATACTCAAAGGAACTCTCAATAGTACGTTATAGTGAATTTCAAGAGTTACAGAACCTCTCATTTCCTCTAAGTATTTCCAGTACAACCACCCTGTCATCTTATACCACTCTCACTGCTCACTGCTCACTGCACGGCTCACTGTCAGCACCTAATTACTTTAATTTAATTTATAAATAAACCATGCTTTCTATATTTTAATGAATATATTTTATTAATATTTCAACTCTTGATGAGAGGTTCCACCATTCCCGAAACTCGGGTAGTTAAATGAATTATAAAAAAATATAAGATTAATAATATAATTATTTTATTCTTATGATTACTAAAAATACACATTGTTTTCATACTGCTCAGATAATAATATAATAATATATAATTATATTCATAGAATAACAATATATAATGTTATTCCTACAATTTCAAAATAATATTTAAATGTTACACGCCACTGCATGTTATGAGAAGAATCTCTGACCAGTGCATTCTTCCAATCTTTACACATGGAAGTCAAGCATGGAATTTGAATACTAAGCTTGCTCAAAGCCTCAGACGATACAGTGCAGTTTGAAAGGAATATGCTAGCAAGTACTAAAATTAGTGGATACGAAAGATACACAAGTATTTTTATTTTTTTTATTTTTATTTTTTATTTATTTTAGGAATCTCAACAGTATACAATTTATTATAATAATACATAAAGTACTAGGTAATTCGTAGACCAATTATAGAGATCCACGGCATAAAATGTTAAATCAAGCAATAAAGAGAACATATATTAAATAGAGGGATAGGAGTGGGAGATAGATGGGGAAGTGGAGTGAGGTGTATGTGATTGTGGCTGAGTGGAGTGCGTATGTATTCTGTGCGTGACGTTGTATACAGATATGGGGGTATGTGTAAAGAGTGATGAGAGTTTGGCTGTGGTGTGTGTATGATGATGGTCGGTCTCAGTTAATCCGGTGAAGATATAGTAATATAATATATTAAATATATATTATATTACTATATCTTATAAGTATATTAAATATATTAAATATATTTAATATACTTAATATAAAAAAAAGTATATTAAATAAAGCGCAAATAATGGTAAAGAATATAATTCCTACATTGATAAAAAGCACAATTAATTGGAAATGGGTGGGTCATTTGCAATTACATGGAGAATAGTAAAAACGATACAGACAATGAAGAAAATGCCTTAAATCTCATTGGCCAGATAAATTTATGTTTATTATTTGGGCAGTAAAAGCGACATGGCAATGAAATTAGCAAAGTCACGGATAAACCTTTATCCAGAAGCAGTTTTTCTATTTCTAATGATCATGAAATATAACAGTACTCGTTAATTCAAATTTTTTACTTATGTTAATATCTATTTTAAATCTTGTATTATGTTAATTGAAGAACTACTTGTCAAAAAAGCTTACGTTACGTTTAAAGAATATTTATTGTAAATGAATATATTTGTACAACTTTTAGTTTCTAAAAGGTGCTTACTAAATTATTTGATTGGTAATATTTAATTATGTATTTTCGTTATACATTCAAAATCAAATAACTGAAAAAATCGATAAATGTTTTTTGTACTCTTTGAATCCAAATAATACATTTCCAAATAACTGCTTAGTATGACTAAAGTTATTTATTTTATTTATATTTATTTTGTATATAATTCTAAACAAATGTAATCGCTATCAACAAATGTTTTAATTACGAGAATTCCAACCTTTTAATCACATGGGATTTATTATTCCTGATTTATTTATATACCAGACAATATTTAATAGAAATTGTATTTAAAATAATTAGAAAGAGATCTTTAAGGAACAGCGAAATATTCAAATCATTCTTCTGTATATTTTTTAATCGGTTAGTTAGTGAATTGAAACTATACGGCAACAATATTTATTTAGTCAGAGAAAGTTGTGAACTACAACTTTTAGTCATGGTTTCAACAAATTGACAATAGATTTTAGTTTATAAGTTTTCAGTAAATTATTTTTTTATAACTTTCGATCAGCTTTTATAGTTTTGGATACTTTGTGAAAGAACAATTGGAAGGCTTACATAGTACAAAACAGTAAAATTTTCAGGAGAGAAATTTTTTTTTTTTAAGATTAAGGATTGTTTTTGTAAGGAGGCAAAAGTGTTGGCAGCAGAAAAGTGAGGTGTTCTCTCCTCTCTGCCTAACCCCGGGAAGAAATGAAAATTATTATTTAATATTTGATTTATTGTGTTCATTGCACAGATGCTGAAGCCACAAAACATCGCAACCGCCTCTAGCCGTAAAACATCTAGTGCGGGCGGGAAGTTTTCTATTTACAAAGTGCATGTAGAAGTGCAATATGTTGCACAGTTAATTCTGTTTAAATTAACATCTGTTGTCCAACATGCAGCCTTCGAGCACTTATGCCCTGGAATTCTTTCAAAACGCCGGCTGCCACTGCTTATACCAGCGAGCGGAAAATGTGGAAGCGTCTAGAACGGTAAGAAATTTTATCTGGCTGTCATGTTTCAAGACTGATTTCTTATTTCATTTTTACACATAATTAAAATACATTGTAAAACTAAATATTTTTTCATTGTTCGATTTTTTGTTTATATTTATATTTTATTGCTCTAAAATTATAATTAACATATAGATTAGTTTTGTAGGTGTAGTGGTTGTGACTGTCATTTAATGATACAGAGTTCAGTGGTTCGAGACCCATTCCAGAACACCAGCAAGTAAGTCTTAGTTTCACAGTACAAGCGTTTAGGTCAATTTGAAAATAGTTTGAAAGGTATCAATTTCTCATACGAATTCCTATATTGTTTTTTTGCAAAAAACAAGTATATAGAGGTGTGGTTGAGATGTCTAAAGTGCTGTTGATGAGCTTACGAAAAGAAATTATATCTAAATAGGCGTGCTCAGGACCTATCATACACCAATTTCCCCGCAGTAGTTATCACCAGCCGAGAAACGGACATTATAACCGACAACATGGCCTAGGAACAAGCAGATTCCGCGCGACGGCCACTACTAGCCGCGAAGCGGGCCAAGCAGAAAGCAAATAGCAATGGTCTCGTAGCGTTCTCTATCGGCCTAGCAGTATGCAATGGGCAATAGCCAATCTAAGACACCAATGGCCGCGTAGTGACCATAATGACACATGACCACGCAGCGGCCACGCACTAAATAATAGCTGCAGGGCAGTCAAAGAATCTGAAGTTTGCTTATTATTTGGCTGGCAATTAATGAATGCCAAATATTTAAAACGTTTCTTCTATTACTATATTGCATTATTTTTCTGCAATACTTACATATTACAAAATGTCACACTGCTAACACACCAAAGTATATTTAATTTTTGAATATTTTAAATATGATACTTCGAAATCGATATAAAATAAAATTGTAAACACCCATTAGTGATTCTGCTGGAGTAATTCTAACGCTTGACAACGAGAATATTACCAGTTATTGATGTGACCCGTCAAAAATGACGGAACATTTGTTCGCGTCTTTGCTAAGTACTAGTATACATTTATAGCATCTTTTTGGCAGTCCACGGAGAGGAGGACGTAACAACGTGCGTGAAGTGACCGGTTCGGATGTGGTAGCCGGGGTTCAAGCCCCATCTTCAGCCGTTTAATTTGGCTTTTTTGGCCGTGAATTCACACAAAATTACGGATGAATAGACAGACAGATAGGGAGATGGACGGATAGACGGACAGAAAACAAAATTATTATATGAATATATTGAAATTAAAATAAATAAAATTCAGTTTCAATGTTTTACAGTCGAGCCTCGTAAAATTCAGTCTATACTACCTGCTTGCTGAGCCTCGTGCAAGGCGTTGGAATTTTTATATTGATTTAATACAGTTACTCCGTTTTTTGAGGTTCTAATGCAGCAGATTTCATGAGATGCGACCTGGGTACATAAGTTCTTGATTTATTTGAATTAGTCAAGGTTTCTGGAAGGGTTTAAAAGGCACCACTATTAATTCACCATCTGAATTCTGAAGTTGAATTTGAAATTTCCTGAGTTCTTGCTATGAAACTTGCATTAAGGTATGAGATTTTAAAAAACAGAGTACCTTTATGAAGTTACTGCATGCTTGGATTGAAAATCACCAATTAATAATGTAAAGGAAGAATTCCCACCCTGAGTCTTCTAGTCTGGATACTAATAAGTCTTTCAATGTTCCTGGAGTGTGTCGTGTGATGTGTGGCAAGCATTAAGAGAAGCACAAGGTAAATTAGGAATAAAATCTATAATTTACATCACCGATTTAAATGTGAGTTAATTGAGGTTTCAATTGAAAATACTGCAATGAGACTAAAAAGAATGACACACTCATGTCAAGTGACATTTGTTTGAAATGATCACAGCACTATCGAAGATTTCAGAACGGCCTAGCGTAATCTACGGCTTTTGGGAAGCATCGAAAAACATCTGTAAAAGCCTGGAAGCCATGAGAAAGTTCTCCTAAATACTGGAAACGTCTGAAGAGTCCGGTATCGGCGTTAGCCGGATATAAATAAGACGCGCCCGGGAGTAGAGTTCTTGATATTTTTAGCA
>JADDOH010002518.1:0-121118 GCA_016648135.1 Agrypnia vestita | reverse complement strand
GCGGTATCACATTTGACGAAAACGGGGTTCCGCGCAATTCGAAATGTTTTTTGGGTCGCAATTTCAAATTAACGAGGTTTTACTGTAGTAAATTGAATATTATTAAAAACAAGGTCCTTTTTGAAAATAATTATTGTTTTCCAGACGTCACGGAAATATGAGGTTATGATGATAGCCGCGTATTTGTTTATGTTAATAAGTTTATCGAAAAGTAAGAGGAGAAAAAAGAGGAGAATGCGAAATTATTAACTGCAAAGAGAAAGAAGGACGGACATTCTATGCGATCTTCGATCGATATAGCTCGATGAGTTCGAGAACGATTTGTCCGCATTGTCATCTTGACAGATACAGCGCATGCGTATTCACTTGTAAACATACCACGTGGTACTGACGCTCCGCGGAATGTTGCAGTGAGTACGCTCGGGTACCGTGCGCATGGCAACGTTGCCACGGCACGTAGAAATGCCGCGCTATGTTGTGCGCGAGGTCGCGGAACAGTGCACGACGTTGCAACGTCACGTAGACTCTATGCCGCGCATGCTGTTGAGGGACAATTTGTCCCCTAGTGAATACATGGCTTCATAGTTGACAAAGTTAAATCAATATTCCGACCATATTTTGTACGAAATTTGCAAACTGTGGCCGCCAAACCTGCATTATTTTTTAAATATTGTTATCAATTGCGTTGTTCTCTCGATAGTGCTCCATATTTACGAACCTTAAACTGTCAGCTGTCACACTGTTTTTTGATGTTTAACATCTTTCCTCTCGCTTTTCTGCAATCTGTGGCAGTGATTTCGTGAAAAAGGACGGAAATGCGTAACAGGAAATAAGACGCGCGTAATTTGATTTAACCAATGAGCGCTCGCGAAATACGCGCGATGTTCAATGTTCACAAATCAATCCCCAGCAAGTTCCATCACAGCGAAGACGCCCTAGTGATTCTGATTCTGATTTTGTATATATGTTGCGAGGCTGGCGTCAAGCGTGTGGATGTTATAACTTTGATATATTTTGGCTTATATCTTCGAAACTATCCAATAAACACTTAATTTTTTTTACATTAATGAAAACAATAACTACCCTTAATGATTTACAATCTCAAATTTTATGTAATTTATGTGATTATTTTTAAATATTTATTCAAAGTTTTCATACGATACGTATGGTGGCACATTACTGCCGTCTGTGAAAATAAATAAAAACATACAATGGACCAAACACATTTCTAAATAAAATGCGTATGTAGATATACGGTACCTACCTATTGCGGAAAAATTCAATAGTAAATAAATGCACATACCTTTTCTTTACCTGTATTTACTTATTCATAAATATATAGTTATTAGATATTTTTAATTGTGAGATGTCAACTGTTACACACCATAGCGACTACTGTAAGGCTCGCTCGTTTTTTTTTTGGATGCCAACACTTTACCGCACAAATGGCAGTAAATTCAAATCTTTGGCGTAAATTTTGGGACACCTTAATATTTATACAGGTGTATCGCAGCATTTCTTTTTGATTTAATCGCATGTCCTCCGTCGGTAAGTAGAACTCGCACGCGGGCCGCGCATATGAGGTACTTCGTGGACTTCATACAGCTTTCTTCCAAACTAAACGCGTCTAGGTATCGATGCTGAAAGTCATTGTTGATAGCCAGTAGCGTCTTTGACATGGTCAATCTGTCGAGGTGAAGATCGGTCTCTTCCTCTCTGACCTTCTAGCTTTCTAATCACCACTAGCTTTTCCAGGTAGTCATCAAGGATACGCCAATTACTTTACACAACCTTCGATGTGCATACAAGGGATGTTGGGTAAGGTTGTTATCTTAATTTAATACTGAGGCGACAGCCCCTCAGAACAGAATCCTCAAATTTTGTAGACATCTTACCAGAACAGAAATGAGAACCTCGAAAAGCTTGCTGAGAGTTGAAGACAGAATAGGATGTATGAAACCCTTCTGGGGAACCAGAAACAAGACAAATCTAAATAGATTCCAACGACAACAAAATAAAGTACTGAAAATGGTCTGCAATATGAAATACCTGACATCAACTGAAACGGTTTACCGAATAACACAGCAAT
Organism: Agrypnia vestita; assembly: GCA_016648135.1. Taxonomy (NCBI): domain Eukaryota; kingdom Metazoa; phylum Arthropoda; class Insecta; order Trichoptera; family Phryganeidae; genus Agrypnia; species Agrypnia vestita. The sequence goes on along the minus strand of JADDOH010002518.1, from coordinate 119,029 downwards.
TAAACGTTGATTACATTACAAAAATCAAAACACTAGTGATAACATTACAAAAATAAACTTACCAGAATGCCGTGACAAAATTGGATAACGCGCCATTCCCAGATAGAATTGGAGGTCCGTGGTTCGAGTCCCGGTGGCATTTAAAATATTTTTTCGTTAATTTGATTTTTTCTGTATGTCTTTTTTAATTGATTAATAAAAATTGTTTAATAATTCACAGAACTTTGTTCTGAAATTGCAACATCACAATAAGAATGTGTTTCATGGCAAGTGTTGGCGGGTTTATGCCATATTTTTTGTTGAGCAGCGCCGCAAGATGCGATGTGCACACAACATTTTCTAAAAGTAACCTGGTTTATTTTCTGGGTCCGTTTGTCTCGCACTTGCGCGCCGGAGGAAGGGAGATGGCGCACTAAGCACCAGGCTGGCATGAAACGGAGTGGATGTAACCGAGGAAGTGTAGTGGGTCAGTGGGGCAAGGTCGCCGACGGAATCTTGCGACCCGATCGCGAAGGAGGAAAGAGTCCGCGTACAATGAAGGTGCCGAGTAGAAAAGAACACGATTTGACGCGTTGCGTGTTATTTAAAGATCGTGAAATTGCGGTGTTTTTATTAAAGTACCTTCAGCTCGACAAAAATGTTGAATGTATCGGCCAAATACATAAAAGTGCTGAAAAAATGCGTGGATGTTTTTTTACGAGTGTCTAAACGTACTTACTTTTGATAAAACTTGTATTACTTTATTTTGAAATAAATTTATTCGAAATGCATGTGATAAATCAATTTAGGAAAGAGTAAAAAATTGAGAAATTTGGTACGGACAAATGAGGAGAGGATTCTGTGAAAGATGAACGACCGTCAGAAGTAGGGACAGTTCTTGACAGATATGGCGCGACCGGGTAAACCTGGTGCTGAAAGATGCTCCTGTCGAATAATCGACTAGCATACGTGAAACGATCTTTGAATGCGAATGTTTTTCTCTGCGTAATACCACACGTAAAGTGCGAGATGTTGTTTTTTCATTTCATTATCGTATTTTTACTATTTTATACATAATTTAATACATTGAAACATTTGAAGATCTGTAGAATATATTTCTGAAGAAGGTGTGAACTTGGCGCATCCATCTTAATTTAAAAAAAACTAACCCATAAAAACAAGTTTTTATTATACTCCCTTTCTCATTGAATCAGGTTTCGTGCTTACTGCACGCGTCGGTGTCATTGCTTATTTGTATTGATTCCAATTTGAAAAAACCATTAAAATTTTAAAAAATCCAAAATTATACTATGATTTTAAAAAAAAAATTTTAAAAAAATTGTTAGATCATTTTTATCGTCGCCACGAGTCTGCCTGCAAAGTTTTAGCTCGATTGGATCACGAGAAAAGGGTTAAAAATCGATCCAAAGTTTTTCCGGCAGACAACAAACGAAAGAAAGAGTAATAACGTATACTTCCTTCCCTCTAATGTGTTTAATCTACACGCTGGTGGATTTTGTCTGGTGGTGGACCGTCCTGCGAGGGTAGACTTAGGTAGAAATTGATTAGTGATTTTTTACCAAGAAATAATTATTTATTTTTAGCACTTATTAAGGTATTATTATTTTTTCGAAAAAAAATGGTCGCGTCATGTATCTATATTTATTTCCGTGGAACTCCTCCGTGACTCATATGCAACTTTCTCCAGTGCTCATTTGTTGGAGTCAGAAAAGGAGGTCATTTTCTTATTTAGAAATGAAATATCTACAATGTGGCACACGGATTTTTGAATTCCTTAAACCATTCGTTAAAAACAATAGTTTAAAAAAAAAAAGGGAGTTTTTTTCAAACTGTATATTTCTATTCGGGTAAGATATTTTAGAATCTTCTGTGTGCAGAAGGAAATCTAGGACATTCTGCGGTATATATCTGACATTTCTGGTCAACGTTTCGGCTCCCATTGCAGGGTCTATCATCAGGGCTGATGAGGTTCTGTTCAGTTCTGAATGGCCGTGAAAACCTGAAATAGTTTGCAACTTATTCCCAAGTACCGCTCTTACTGTTAACCTTTTGAATAATTTGGGAATTATTAGCAAAATGGAATCCGAAACGTCGGCCAGAAAGGTCAGATATACCCGGCAGAATATCCCAGAAAAATACACACAAAAGATTCTAAACGGCCGTGAAGACCTTAGATCATTTTTAAGATATTTTAGATTTCTAGATTTTTATTTCTTTATAAGTACATTATCTTCTTTTATGTATCGGACAAACGTGTACCGGGGAAAATTGCATCTCAGTCACAGAATCTTTCCTTACCTTAATTAGTGTCAATAAAAAATCAATCATCTCTTTAAGTTAAAAATCACCCCTGTTTCTACTTAAATTTTACCCTCCAAGAGTGGGTAACCTCTTAACCTACAAATGATATAAATCTATGATGCTAAGGACTATTGCAGTACTCCAACTGATGAGATGTTCTCTCAAGGTATCCCGGCTCTCAGTTGTCTCAACTGGCCACGTGCTTCTTCTTAGGTCACATTGTCTGTCCACGTGGGCGGCTGATAGATGCCTCCTACGCCTTATAAAATATACTTTTGATAGAAAATTGATAGAATTGTCAATAGCATATGCACAAGTACCCGACTGTAGAAAACAGGTTTCAATTTTATTATGTGCTCATTGAACTGTATTTTTTCATGCATGCGAACATAATATATATTTATTATTCATACATCTTTATTTAGTTAATGATACATTGTTTATCATTAGCTAATATTAAAAAACTTGTCTTTTAATATTTTGTGAATGAATGTCATTGTATTTAATTTTAATCCTTGTTTTATATTAATCCAATTTAAATCTGATAAATCTTTTTAATTTTAGACTATCTATTTCTCTGTAGAATTATTCTCATTGCTCTATTCTGTTGAATTTGTAATTTTTTATATCTCCTTCATTACATACATTACACATATTTTTTTATATTCGTTATTTTATCTGCTGTTTCTTCAATCTATATCTACAATTTTTTATTTATTTTTTTATTTAATGTTTATGGAAGACCAACAGCACAAAAAAAAGCATAGAAAACATTGATACAATGTAGATGGCCAATTACAGGTCTCCACCAGATTTAAATTTAGAAATATGTCAGTAATGATAAATATTTATGATATACTAAGGCATATTAATTATATAGAAAGAAAGAATAAAAAATTTAAACAAACAGAAATATGTCAGTAATGATAAATATTTATGATATACTAAGGCATATTAATTTTATAGAAAGAAAGAATAAAATCTTATTATATAAAAATACCTTATATATAAAAATATCTAAGCAATCGCTTACTTACTTATTTTGTTGTAAAGCTGCTCATCTCGGTACAAGATCAACCTAATGAGATAAGTAGCTCATTTCCTTACATACATGTGTTCACGATAAATAATTTAAAAATAATAAAAACAATTTAAATACATATTTACATCGCATACAAATGTAGTGCTGTTATTCATTCAATTTTTTAATATTCATCTTTTACCCATCTGCGTTCGGTGTTGAAAATAAAACTTATACATTTCCCTGCGCTGTGTTTCCAATTTTGTCTTACTTGATTTTATTTATTCATCACACTTTAGGACCGCAATAATAACAATAAATCCACATTTGTGGCTAACGCTTTTGTTAGTAACCAAATTTGAAAAAACGTAACTATCGTAACGCAGTTTCCCCGCTGAGGTAGACAAGAGGGGAAATTGAAATAATTGGTGTGTCAATTTTATTTAAAATTTGAAATACTTAGGCGCTCTTTTTCCAAAAAGAAAATTTTTGCTTCTGCCACATATTTAAAATTAAGAATTTGTTTCAGAATGACGATCCTTATACCTACCGTTATTTGTTATTCATAAACAATGTATTTTTTAAAGAGCTTACTGCATCGTGTATTAAAAATATAATATATAAACGATCAAGAAACAACTATAATATTAAATATAAAATTTAAAAAAACACAATGTTTTTTATGAGACAACAAGTATTGACCTGGTATTCCCGTAATCAGCAATTTTGAGAATACCTTTACTACCTGAAATCCATCCTTATAATGTTTATTTACCCATATCTTAATAATTTAAAAAGGTAAACACCCAACTATTTTATGTATTTTTAAAGCTATTAACTGTATCCTCTGTATTATTATTAAGGTTTTTCCAAAATATTTGTATATAAACTCAAGAATAATAGCTATGTTTATCAGTTGATAATGGCCTAAACAGCCGAAACGATCGTCCTGTAAGAGACTAATAAAATATTGAACTCTCATAAAAACATTGTGTTTTTTAAATTTTTATATTTAAAATAATGGAGTTCTTTGCAATAAATAACGTCAGTGTTCAAAAAATTAAAACTATAATATTATTTTAATTTTTATATTTAATTTATAAATCAATAACAATAGACTCTCTAAAACTAAAAAAGTTAACACTTTTACATTGATTAACACAATGATTTATACACAACGTTTTATTCCACTAATTTGAGTTATAAACGCCTAAGCGCTTTCGATGGACACAACCATCATCTTCAGAGGCAATATTAGAACTAATTGTAAATCAATATGGCCGACAAATAGAAAGTAAAGGGATGATGGTGAGGGCGATGGGTGAGGCAGCAATATTAAAAAAAAAATTAAGATGGCCATCGAGGTTTTTTTTTTATTGTTTACAAAAAAATATTTACAGGAATAAATCCTGAAGTTTTCTCACTTACATTTTAACTACGCTACTAAGCTACTAAGCTAACTAAGCTACGCCTTACATTTTAATGTATTTTAAGGCAAAATACTATAAAGAGTATAAAAGCAAGAGCAAAAGCAATAAACATCATAAAATAAATTAATATAAAAAACATTAGTAATATCAACAGTATTAAAAATAAAAACTTAAGCAGGTAATATAAGCAGTATATAAAAGACCAAGAAATGACTATGAAAAAGATTTCATCATTTCAAATTTACCCTTAACCGGCTAATCAAGTTTAAGTACATAATATCCAATTAAAAATATGTATAAGTACATTTTATGAGTTCGACGTTGCATGTATGTAGACTTATATTACTTGTAAAAAGCTTGTTAAGTAATATGAAGCCTCAATTAATTTTGTAAGATTAAGTTCATTAAATTCCAAGCGAAGTTCATAACCATTTTATTATTATTGAAAAATTTCCTTAATTCATTAGTCAAGGATCAAATAAATACGCTGCGCGTGTAGTGAATACTTTATTATTCATAAAATATGAAATTAAATACGTTTGTGAAGGGCGACCGAATATGTCACCGAATCAACAGACGACCATTTTTTCCTAGAAAAAGTCTATTGTCTTAAGGTCTCGTCTCACCTTTGCGTGTCCTTGTCGAGGAATTTTGAGGTTATCTTTGGACACAGGATGGCAGCGGCGGCTCGTGGTTTCGGCAAGTAAAGTTCATTCGAGGTGACCTAATGCAGTTCAGTGACGTCTACGAAACGCGGAAAACCGCAAATATTAATTGTAAAAAAATTCATGTTCCCTTCAGATTATCTGTTTATTTAAATTTATAACATTCATCGTGTTAAAACAAATTCTATTAATATATTTATTAGATATTTTAAAATTAAAAATATTTATTTCTTGAGGATATGGTTATGAAGTGACATAATGGATATATAAACCTTCCATGCGGCGGTGAACAGGGTCATTATCGCCAATATGAGTTTCCATATTAAAATATGTAAAGAAAAAACCTTACAGAAAACCAGGAATATTTCAAACTTATGAGAAATGGAAACCAATTAATAATGCCTAAATGTAAAACAACCCAAATGCAGCATCACTAGATAAAGAATACATATATAAATAAACAATTGAAACATTGTAAAGCCATTAATTACTATAATAACTTACCTATCGATATACGATGCATGAGTAACCTCTCAGAGCAAATCAAAAAAATTAAAATTTTCTTAAAATCAAACTTAAATTTATAAATCATTTAAAACTATAGCTTTTTTCAAAATAACTCCTTTACTTTCATTATCAATTTACCTTTTTACTGTATTAATAAATAACTTGTATACACTATGTACCTATATATTATAACATGGAATAAGAACTGTGGCTCCCTCATCAGACTCAAGAAATTCTCTTCACTGATGAGGTCTACATGACTACCAAGTATTTTAAAAAAAATGTTTAATCTGATATGTTATATATAAGAACTGTATTTGTACCATAAATTAAATAAATAAATAAAAAATTAAAAAACGATACAATAGGAAAAGGAATTACCAGAAGAAAGATCCCTTCAAGAATTTGTGGTATAGCGCTACAAGTAATAAATGAAATAAAGTAATTAAAAACAAATTAGTAGAGTTGTGGTGACATGGATAGCTCGCTGAGTAGATTTTTCCTTATCAGCATCATCTCGAAACAAATAAGAAACGTGAGAGCGGAAGAGGAAGCTTTTCTGGCATTTACCAATAAGTCAGCAATGCGCTCCTGTCGGGAGAGTTCTCTCTACACCCCGGTCTCGAACGGATGATCTTAGCCTTCAACACGCGCTGCGCGCCAAAATTTTAACCTTATTTCATCTGTGCTATTCTACACTTCCTCAAATTCTTATTTCAGTCATGTCTGGTACACTTAACTTGCTCTCGGAGCTTCTCTCCGAGCGGTAATAAAAGGCCCTCTTCGCCTTAAAAATCATTCATTCCGCAACCAGCTCGACATCTTCCCCAAAGAGTAAAGTATGTATAAAAAAACTAACCCATAAAAACCAAGTTTTTATTTTACTCCCTTTCTTTGTAAATTAAGTTTACCATCGTGTAATTAAATAATTGATTGACTGAAAATGAAACATGTCTAGACAAATATCTATGTCAAAAATCTCTAAAAATATCTCTTTATTATTTGATTTCTTCCCAAAAAAACCGAAGTGTGCTGTCATCTGTGAAACAATTGTCATAAATGTTCGAAATTCATAGTGAAGTACCTATTTATTATACAAACGGAGTAATTCAAATTTTAAATATTGCGTGACGTCATTAGGCCGCCGTTGGTAGTAGGTTATCAAACAATTGTATGGTTTCCAATTTTAAAAAACCATTAAAAATATGAAAAATGCAAAATTATACTACAATTATTTTTTTTAACGAAAATTTGATAGATCTTTTTGATCGTCGCCACGAGTCTGCTTGCAAAGTTTCAGCTCGATTCGATCACGGGAAAAGGGTCAAAAATCGATCCAAGTTTTTCCGTCAAGGAAACAAGCAAGCAGACGCCACGAGTTAAAAGAAAGGAAGTAATGAGATATGAATATATGAAATCCGTCACGTGACGGTTTGAAAGTTCGAAAATTGATGTAGGTATCTAATCACATATTTCGAAACCAACAACCTTTTAATATATTTTTTTACTGTTTTAAAAGCCAAAATTTCGCCATTGGCTGAATTCGCCATTTTTGTTTACGCAGGGAACTGTCGTGTGTCACGTGATACTCTTCGTTGACCTTGGAATCTACGCACGTAGCCGTGGGACAATTCATCACTTTTATATAATTTATTAAAATTATATACACAGTATAATTTATTCATCCAAAACATAACATTAAATTTTATTTTCCGGTGTTTACCAATTTCTCAACCATCAAAAAGTAGGTATATAATGCAACATGTTATTCTCGTAACTGCCACAAATCGTTTTTACGTTGTACTTTAATGTGGTTCTGGTGATTACAGTCATTAACGATGCTGATAGTCTGTGAATTTTAACTACTAAATAAAATAACACGCTCAAGAAGAGCGGTTGGGTAGGGCTGGATTCCTAAAAAATGAGTAAAAAGAGATATAATGCGACGAATCAAAAATCGTGTGCACTTTCAAAAAAAATGAAGTGCCTACGCACTTTCGTGTTTTATCGTTTTTTGGCCTAAAACGGTTCCGTATTCAAAAGTTTCGAAACTATACAACTTTGACAGCCGCATGTCAAATGAATAAATGTGTTTTTTGTTTTGTAAACGAATATCTGACAACTACGTCGTTTTTGCAAAAACATCGACAAAAACATAATTCAATAAACAGTTCTAATTTTAAATTGAATAATCATTCATTCGTCAGATTTGAATTGAGCATCTTAATGATTGGTTCTAGATTCAAGATGGTCGACATTATTTATATTACTGGAACACTAATTTCAAGTGAATAAAATTTTGACAGTTTAATGGATCAGTTACATTAAAAAAATGGCCTTCAATGCGCCAAAAGAAGATAGATTACAAAGCTCATTCAGGTAAAATCTACGAATGGTATTGTGTCAAGATGTAATAATGTGACGTCAGCCTCTCTGCTTATCTCCACGGTGAAATGGAGCAAACAGTAAATAATCATATTTTGCATGGCAGTCTGATTTTTCATGGTCTGCAAGATGTTCAGGGTCGGGCCTGCAATCTTCGAGACGGGCGTACTGCGCTATCGTGAAAATGGCGAACGAATATCGCAACTCGGTCGTCGGCGCTTCCTAAATTGCGGAATAGTCTGCGCACCTGGCAGTGACCTGGATAGAGGAGCTCGCCACTTGACAGTGACCCACATGGCGAGGCGGGCCCGCCCCCCTCCCGGCGTCGGCGCCAAGGATCCGCAATTACCGTAATTCGTAAACTCCTAAGCGTGCTGTTTGTTCAGACACTCGCTTTGTGAAGTTTGATCCAATATTTATTTTTGCGTTTTTCAAACCGAGGCTCTTGTCGAGATACGCTGTGCGTATTTGAAAAGAATAATATTTTTCAACACTTCACGTTTTGCTCGAAACATTTTTCCGATTACAAATTAATAAATAGACGATTTGCACAATTTTTATATAAAATACATTTATTAAAAACTATTTTTAAGATTATACTCAAGAACCCATTCATATTTGTGAAGTTGTAATTTTTCAGAACCAAGTTCTGTGAAATTTTAAAAAAAAATTAATTAATCAATTAGAAAGATGTACAGAAAAACTAATTCACGAAAAAATATTTGGCTACTACCGGGATTCGAACCCGGGCCAGCTTCACAAATATGAATGTGTTCTTGAGTATCAAATGTGGGTCCAAATAAAATCCAATAATAGCGTCCATCCAGCGGTAGTATTGCAAAGTTATTTGAACTCCCGTATCAAAAAAGTGGATGGCTCTAAAATGGACAAAAAATAAAAATTAATTAATTAATAAAGTGATATATATTCACGGAAATATACAAGGCTCCTGTAGCTTGGTGGTTAGAGCACCGGCCCCAGAAAGGAGGTGGCCCGGGTTCGAATCCATAGCCAAATATTTTTTCGTGAATTAGATTTTTCTGTATGTCTTTCTAATTGAATCATTAATTTGGTTTTAAATTTTTAAGATTGCTAATTTATTTAATTTTCCGGTGTACACTCTTTCACTCATAAGATATAGATACTAGATTACTATATAAGTCGTCAAGACCGAATGGGCATCGTTAGAGGGATATTAATTTTCAATGAATTTGTATGCTTTTGAAAGAACTGTCACTTTACCTTAGGGCTCTAAATGATTCATGTTATTGATGTGTAACATCTTTCCTCTCGCTTTCCTGCAATCTGTGGCAGTGATTTTGTGAAAAAGGACGGAAATGCGTAACAGGAAATAAGACACGCACAATTTCATTTAATTAATGAGGGCGCGCGGAGCACGCGCGATGGAAAAAAATTATCATTTATAAATAAAACAATGTCCAGCAAGTGCCATCACAGCGAAGACGCACCCTACCAACCAATGCTTCTGATTTTGTATATATGTTGGGAGACTGGTGTCAAGCATGTGGATGTTTAACTTTGATATATTTTGGCTTATATCTTCGAAACTATCCAATTAATACTTTTTTTTACATTATTGTAAACAATAACTACCCTTAATAATTTACATTCTCAAATTTGATTATTTTTAAATATTTATTCAAAGTTTTCATACAATATGTATGGCGGCACACTACCGCCATCTATGAAAATAAAAAAAGACATATAAGTGACCAAACTCATTTCTAAAAAAATGCGTATGTAAATATACGGTACCTACCTAGTCCGGCAAAATTTAATAATAAACAAATGCACATACATTTTCTTTACTTGTATTTACTAATTAATAAATATATAGGCATCAGTTTTTTTAAATTTTGTTTAAATGCTTTGCTTGTATTTAAACAAATGCTCAATTGATATTTCTAATTGTGATATGTCAAATGTTACACATCATATGCGAATACCGTAGGGCTCGCTCGTTTTATTTCTTTCTCCGTATTTTTCTTAACACATAAAATGAACTATTTTCTTTTTTTTTGAAAAATGATTGTATTCACTTCCTTTATAATTGGTAAACTTTATTAATTTAAGTGCCTTGTCCCTTGAGAAAAATGTGAAAACATGTAAGTGGATGAAAGATAATGATTATTTAAAAAATTCATTATTTGGTTGTGTTTCAAAAATAAAATACGTTTAGTACACATGAGTACACAGAACTGAACCAAGCATTTCTGAGTTACATTTTACAACTCTGATCAAAATAAGTATATTCATTCCCCACCACTCTTCCAGACATCCCGTCCATCTCCTGCCTGGATTAAGTGGATCGTTAGAGGTTTTGCAAAACAATTACCCTTACCTTACCTTACCCCACAATTTTTTTTCTTAACTAAATCTGTTACTCGGGAAATGCCGGGTTCGGACCCCTAGTAGTAAATAAACTTAAAATCCTTCTTCTGTAATACGATATATTTCCTCCTTTTTTAGGAATGCTTTACTTTTGCGAATCCTCAGATTTTTAATATGAAAGGTTCTAGTCGCGAATCAAATTGTTTAATTATCTACCGTGGCTCATAAGGTACTGTACGCACTTGCTCATTATTAGCATGCTTATTTTAATTAGTAATACTTGGTGACTGCATTAATTTTTTTTGGATATTGCTAGCTTTGCTTTTATACCCCACAAGTTAAATCATTTTATTCTACGAGATTATTTTGGTATTAACCAGTGTCGTCTGTTTAGCCTAGAGGCTTGATTGTAAGAATAGAATTCGATTCATTCCTGAGTGTATAATTATGACAAATAAGTGTGGGAATATCATCGGAAGGCGAGGGTGTAGGACTTTTCGCATCCAGCAAAATTTTTACTTACTTTTATTTCTTGCGTTACCGAGTAGTAACATAGTTCTAGCGAACAATCCGATCCACCTTTAAGATTACCTTTGAAAGCACCACAACTGAAAGAATGACATCCGTTGGTTGGAAAAAGTACTAGAATGCAAGTCCCGTACAGAAAATCACAGGCCTAAGGTAGCTAGAAGCGAAATATAGAGAATAGAGAAGAATAGCGGACAATATAATCTAATATCAGATTGACGTGGGTGTTAGGTACCAAATAATACTTTGAACAATATATGTTTCCCTGTGTTGTCCTACCTTTATCCAATCCCCTTCCCCTCACCTGGAGACCGTCGGTAAGGCAGTTCTCTACTAGTGTCGTTGGGCAAGACGCCATAGAGCGGGCTGTGTAAAATTTTGTGGTCGCTTAAAAGCTTTTCGGAATTCGTGAAAGTGCACGTGCTTTGAACAAAGGAACAACAATTAATTATAGTCCACAAGAACCAGGAAGCGACGGAAACTGGGAGAACGGCGGAATACGGCGAACAATTCATTTTTCTTCCCTTTTCATTACATCGCAAGGCTGCGTTCGCATCAGTGGACTGAAGTAGAAAAAGATGTATCTTATTCAGTAATTCGAAGAGATAATAACAATTTTGAAAAAATATGTAGCCATGAAACAGATTAGCAATGACCTAAATATTCGGCTGAGACAGGTGAGTTAACAACCACGGAAGGACGCAAGATTCTGCTGCTCATTATGTGCACACATTGCCGAGGTCCAATCCTTCTTGTGATTCTCCAAAGGCCATTTGAGCTTTGCTGTTCTTGGATTATAGCATAACCTCCACCGGCCGAGGTAACTCGCCACATGTATTTTGAAAAATGTGAAAACTTTAACCTTTGTCTCCGTATTTAATCACGATAATAATATTTCGTGCTTGATTAATGTAAAAATGTATATATTTACGTGAACATTCAAAAATTATCGGTCGAAAGAAAAAATATCGGATTGGAGTATTTCAAGAAAGCGTCACGTTACATAAACGTCGATTATTTGTTTTTATTTTTTATTTTTAAGTAGTTCGGTAACATCGTTTGAGTTTGAGCCAAATATATATATATCCATAGTAACAACGGTACGCTGCAATGCGAAAGGAAATGAAAAAGTTGATAGTTTAACTTAACCTTCAAATGCAAACCAATATCCAATCAGATAAAATAATTACATGATTTAAATGAAAACTTAATTTACCATTGATTTTAATTAAACAACTTTGTATTAACCACTTAACTAGTAACTCTACCAGTTTCGATACCACTGTATCTTCACCAGGACGGACGCGAACGTTCGCGTCCGTCCTGATGAAGAAGATACCGTGGTTTCGAAACCGGTAGATGTAGAGTTACTAGTTGAGTACAAAGTTATTTAATTAAAATTAATAATTATATCAAACCAAAAAAGTTAACGCTATAAACATAAAAAAAGCTTAACTTACCATTTGCATGACGCACATGCTGACTGACAATACATTATAATCCGATTCTCACCACCCTATCGGAGATTAATATAAAAAAAAATTAAGGACTTTTAAATAATTGAATAGATAAACTGGGCGATTTGCATCCTGGCTAAATGTATATCATCATCATCAGCATTTTACGATGGTACGTTACTTGTGTTTGAATAATGACTCAAGATAATTTGGGATTTTTATCAAACGATGGGTAATTCAGTATTACTAATACCATACAGCAACAAAATATTCTAACCTATTGTGCCCTATGGATGTGTATTAAATATTTTCTTAATTTTCCATGTATTGATATATCTGGAGATCTGCCTTATCTAAGAAGACTACTGGGCGAATCTCGACTGCCGACTATCTTTCCACCTCTTGGATGGTCTGCCTATTTATCATCTGCCCATTGGTCCCTCGTGTGCCACAATGTGCGCCATCCGGTCCTCTCATCCTGTCTGCGTGGTCTCTCCTACTTCTTCCGTCTTCTACTTCTGCCCCATCTCTCGAAATTCTTCACGCCGTTTCTCTTACAGCGGGGTGAAGTCTCTGAAGGTTCTTCCTAATACAGAGCCAAGAATTCCCAGTTCTCAGTACAAATTTGGTTCGGCAGACACCTATACTTTCGACACAGTGCGTCACGATACACCTTATATACATTTAATTTATATATATTTTCGCTTTTACTTTGTTCGACTCTTGCATGTTTATCCGTGCCTTGAAAAAGAAGCCACCTTGTTTTTACTTTATTTAAGAACTCGAATAAGGACATAGTTGCACATTTATTTAAAGAAGTAAAAAGGACAGAATTCTTTTAGCCAGAAATAATTAAATTAACTAATTCGTGATTTTTTTCACTAGCTGACTATATCGTTGAAGAAGATAAAGAAGAAAGTCATTTTTACATCATTAACGATTCAGTCACATGTTTTTTCTCAATATATAAAAGAAAAAAAAATGCTTGCTGACGAATGCTATGTAAAAAATATTTAAAACATTATAACTTTATTAATATTGAATATTTCATGATTTCCTTAGTTGAAAATCTAGATAATGAAGTATACTTTATACGTAGAAAAAACATATTATGCGTACATATAAATATTCATAAAAAATTAACTCCGCCTAGGACACTAAAAACGATTTTTTGGCCGCAGCCTGTCGATTAATGCTTATATTTTATTAATTATTGTAAATAATGTCAAGTTTATTACTTTTACATAACAACAAAAGTTCCATCTGAGTTATTGCCCTAAAAGAATTGCAGTCTAGAGTATACATTCTGATATAAATGAATAATAAAAAGCCACATTTTCGTCAAAAAAAAAAACGCCGAAATATGCATTTGCACTGAATGTCAAGCCTTAACGCATATTTTTTTAATAATCACCCATTCAGTATAATACTCTGTTTCAAAAAAAGCATCGAAGAAGATTAATGCTATGAAGCGTTTTCATTACTTGCATATTGCATATAAAAACTTCTCAAATAAGCAGGATACGCTTGTCTCGCCGCGGGTGTTTAAGATTTGAAGATGTGTGTATTTTGTATTAATAGTGACGCGACCCTCACTAATCGTACAAATCAAGTGATGGCCATTGGCTTCTCTACCTGAAGGCTGATAAAATAAAGGCGATCAGGAAATGTCTGCCTACGGAGGCTCCAGAGACCTCAGTCAGTAACAATCAAATGTACTTAAGTTGGGGCATAATTGGATCAACACAGCGCCAGACTTTCAATCAGACAATCATCCGTATTCTGAAAATAACAATGTCTGGATCTTTAAGATCTTTATCCCAATACTTAATAGACGATAATAAAAATTAAAAATGTCCAGAGCGGATTTTGTAATTCTACGGCTCAAATACACTGTATTAAAGGATGATATTAGAAAGATTGTTTCTTACAAACGTATTAATTTCTTCATCCACAGCGTCCAGACGAAATATTATGGCTAAACTTGTCATGACCGCGTTACCGCGTATTCAAATCTTCCCATCTTGACATTTGACAGATAACAATTTACATCTTTCTCCCTCCCTCTATATCTATCTCATGTAGAAACTTACAGAAACAAACACCGACGTAAAGCTATGTCTCCTTTATTTTTAATTTTTTTATTATTCTATTAAGTTATTATTTATAATAATAATAAAAAAAATTAAAAAATATTTATTAGTTATACAATTAGTCTATTAAGTGTTAGGATAAAGATCTTAAAGATCCAGACATTGTTATTTTCAGAATCGGGCCGAATAGGAGTTATATCTGTCGGATTTTCTTATATTATCATTATTTTATAAGGGATGATATCACCACAGATGTATGTCAACACGTTTGCATAGTGACGAATCTTCTAGATCTCACATGTCCCTCATTATTATGAGAATTGGAAGAATTGGAGAAACATTTTTGTCAGACATTATTAAAGAGTTTAAATTTACAATGTACAATTTGTTACTCATTAAAGAATTTACGCTACCGGTTTCGACACGTCCGTGTCATTAACGAGCGTTATTTAAACTAATCTAAAATGCGAAAGTACTGTATTAGGTGTTAATAATGGTGACTTACACGGGGCTATTATTTTGTTAACGATGTTAATATTAGTCACCATTATTAACCATGTTCCCTCTCTCGCCCCTCCCACTCCACAAATCACCCCCGACTCCTAAAAACACCTAATACAGTACTTTCGCATTTTAGATTAGTTTAAATAACGCTCGTTAATGACACGGACGTGTCGAAACCGGTAGCGTAAATTCTTTAATGAGTAACAAATTGTACATTGTAAATTTAAACTCTTTAATAATGTCTGAAAGAAATTGATACACTGTAAGTGCCCAAGAAATACAAAAAACATTTTAGTGTTTCTGAAAACTACCTAATGGCCGTGAGAACCCATCCTGCCATTACGATACTTGGTTGATATAAACTGTGATTTTGATCACCATTTTACGATAATAGAAATACATATTACTTACGAAATAGAGCGTTACGCGTCCTACATCAGCATATTCAACCCTAAGTTTACGTAAAAAGCTAATTAAATTCACAACATCCTAGCGTAAACATAATTCTAATCAAAATATGCACAGCAAAACACGAACAAATTTAATTATTTATTTAAAATTACATTTTTACGACGAAAGACGAATAGGAAAGAGCTGGACTGCTTTTGGCAAACTCAAACATATCTTCGAGAATAAAAGATCCCAATTAGCCTAAAAAGAAAAACCTTTGAATCATGCATACTGCCAGTGATGACATATAGATTGGAGACCATGGCCTTTACAAGAAAGGTGTATGGATCCATGGAGAGATCCGTGCTTGGAGTAAGCCTAAGAGATAGAATTAGAAATGACGAAATTAGGCGCAGAACTAAAGTAGTGGATATCATGGATCGTGTAGCGAAGCTAAAATGGCAATGGGCAGGACACGTTGCAAGGCAGGATGCTACAAGATGGCCTCCCAGAGTTCTGAAATGGAGACCTTGGGAGATTAAAAGAGGCATCGGAAGACCTCAAAAGGGATGGGCCGATGATATAGCCGCTGTGGGGGGAAAGAAATGGCTACAATTAGAAAACAACAAGGAAGAATGGAAAGAGAAGGAAGAGGCCTATATCCAGGTGACTGTACCAGGATTCTGATTATTAAAGTATCAATGAATGACTCCCGGTTCGTCCAATTCCATTCAAGTTCATCGCATCATCACCCACCTACATAAATATGTGTGTAAGTTTCTTCTTTCGCTTTGACCAGAAATTAATAATTTGCCTCGGGCACCGACCTTGGCTAAACGTCTGCTCGCTAATTTATGGTGAAGAAGTAAATCATACAGATCGATCGAGCGACGGCCTCCAACTTCAAAGCGACTGTTATTGTTGAACTGTTTAAACAAAGGTGGCTGCGAGGTTAGCCAAACTGTTAATCCCGTGCAACAATATTTTTAACACACGGCAACGGGCCACTGGTAGGTTAATGCTACATTAGCAATGCGAATAATGTGTTTCAAAGTTTTTGTGTCCTTCATATTCAACGTGGAACGTTGTACTCCTCGGCCTGGGGAAGTTACAAAAGATGCACCGGACCTAACACCGCGCTCTTTTCAAACATTTTACGGTATACAATAATCATTATAATTTGAAAGATGGTATTAATATTCACCATAGAAAAGAGAAATAGAATCCACACAAAAAGATTTGGGTGGAATTTGTAAAAAATATCATTTCTGCAAGTGACGTGCGCGCAGTTCTCACCTGGCATAGTACCTTTCGAAGAAACACGCTATTCCATGAAAAATTTACTTGTCTATTACAAAAAATTCACAGACACAGAGATAAGTCAAAATACACGGTTCAGGACGAGTTTTTTCCCCACTTGACTAGATCTATGGAACAAATTTGTTGGGCAAAAAGTAAGATAAATTAATAATTGACATGAAGTTAGGCACAGAAACGTCGTAAATAAAATTTCTAGACGCAGGATGAATTACGGATAGAATTTTAAATTGAAAAAAAAAACAGACACGTCGGAAATAAAACTTCTAGCTTTAGGACGAATTACGGCTAGAATTTTAAATCAACTTTTTCTTAAGATAAGGATTATTTAATTAATATTTGTTTCCCAGAATCTTTACAAATACCCAGCTTTTTTGCTTGTATGTGATGCACGCCACTGGAAAATAGTAATAATATCGATCGTATTCCATTTTTTTTATTTTTTTTAAATGAGGGAGTCCTTAGAGTCCAAAGAGGCAACCAAAATGAATTATTAATTTTTTTTTTTTATTTATTTAATATTAAAACTACATTTAAATTATAATACATTTGTCTATTACAATCTACTTAGATACATTTTATTTTATTGCTTTGCCTCTCCAAAAATGAGACTTGCTCATGTGCTTGGTGAGGGGCTTACACTTTATTAGTTTATTTTGGATTTGGCTCATTTGTTCCTTAGCTATATGTCTTGTTATGCATTGTCAAATTGTATCGATCTAAAGTGTTGGTTTATTTTTTTCTTTAATTGTTGTAAGTCATCAATTTTCTTAATATCTGTAGGTAGGTTATTGAAGTTTTTTATGCCCAAGTATATGTAGTTTTATTGACACAGTTTGGTATTATATTTTGGGATTTTAAAATTATTTTTGAATCTTAATGATGTGTTTTTTTCAAATTTAGCAGTTATGTTTTCTTTAATTAATTGTATAATTGACGTTTTTTTTAAAACATTCTCTAATTTTGGAACTTGGAATTTAGAGAAAAGTAATTGTGTAGAGAAGGTTTTTCTTTTTTTTTAATATTACTTTTATAATTGATCTTTGGATTACTTTCACTGTGTTTATGATGTTATTATACGCCCCTCCCCATCCAATGATTCCATATTGGAGTAGTGCATGGACAGAAGTGAAATAAACCATTTTAAAATTATCTATGGTTAGTGTGTTACGCAATCTTATGAACATATATATGCATTTCCTTATTCTTTTGACCAACTCGCTAATGTGGCTGTGCTATTTTAGGTGTTGGTCTATTATTACACCAAGGTATTTTAGTTCTCTTTTAGATTCTAGGGTTGAGCATTTGTCATTGCAGTTAGTTTTTTTGCAGTTGGTGTCATGTACAATAATTTGTAAATTTGAAGGGATTGTCGGTTTTTTTATTGAAAAAGGAATAAAGTAAGTTTTGTCGGAATTTAAGGAGAGTAAGTTGTTGTCAAACCATAATTTTAGCGTATTTATGTCATTGTTCGCTTGTGTATTAACTGTGTCCCAGTCGCTTCCTTTCGTGATGATCGCAGTATCGTCAGCGTATGATATTATTTTTTCGTTCAGTTTTAAGTTGAAGATGTCGTTAACGTAAATTATAAATAGCAATGGGCCTAGAACTGTCCCCTGGGGTATACCGAAGTCGCCGGTTAGGGGTTGACTTAGAGTTTCATTAATTTTTACACATTGTTGTCTTTCATGTAGATAACTTTGAAACCAGCTTAGAGCTGTACCTTTTATACCAACAGATTTTAATTTTAATATTAGTTTATTATGTGAGACACTGTCAAAAGCCTTTCTTAGGTCCACGAAAATACCAATACATTTAAAAGATTTGTCTAGCGATTCTCGGACTGTATTTGTTAATTGAGCTATTGCCTCTTGCTTATTTTTATTTTCCATGAAACCAAATTGGTTATTATGGATTATTTTGTTTATTTTGAGAAAGTGAAATATTCTTTTTTTAACGATTTTTTCTATAATTTTTCCAAAATTTGATATAAGAGATATTGGTCTGTAGTTAGTAGTTTCCTCCGGATTGCCCGATTTAAATATAGGAGAGATAATGGCTCGTTTATAGTTTGACGGAAAAATTCCAGTTTCTATACTTAGGTTTATTATATGCATTAGAGGTTTAGATATTTGTTTTTTGATAAATTTTAAGATATTACCCGTGTATCCGTCATAGCCTGGTGCTGATCCACTTTTTAAAGATGTAATAATTTGTTCAATTTCTTCAATCGTGGTAGGTAAGAATTTTTCCAATTTATTCTCTGTATATGTTGTTTTTGGAATTGATGTGTCAGTGATCTGTGGATTTGTAATTTTTTTTGCCAAATTTTTACCGACGTTGGCAAAGAAATTATTAAAAATATCTGCCGCTTTACGGGGATTTTCAGAGCAGTTTATCTTAGTGTTTTCGTGTGAGAGGATACTTATATTTTCTTTTTTGATTGTTTTTTATCAATTATCTCATTGATTATTTTCCATACTCTCTTACTATCGTTTTTTGCAGACTCTAAATTTTTTTTATAATAATTTTCTTTGGTAGTTTTTATTAGAAATGAAAGTTTTTTTTTGTAAGCTTTTATATATGTATTAAGTTGCTCGTTATTTGTTTGCTTTTTATATTTTTTATTAGAGTTTCTTTGTATCTTATTGATACTATTAGACCGTGAGTAATCCAGGGTTTTATTGGTTTGTATTTCGAGGACTTGTATTTGGGTAAAGAGTATTTTGCAGCGTCGATATATTTAGATAGTGTGTCATCAAATATGTTACAACATTCATTGACATCATTACTACTGTATAGGTGAGTCCATTTCTCAGAGTTTAAATTGTTTATAAGATTATTATTTAATTTTATTAGTTGTATGTTTTGCGTTTGAGGAGCTGTAATCGTTGCTTGAAGGTTTGTAATTAAATTGTATTTGTATTTGAATATAGTAGCGTAATGATCTGTAATTTCAGTGTGAATGATACCAGAAACAATTTTGTTTATGTCTGGAATGTTACAATGTATATGGTCAATGCAAGATGGTCGTTGATTTTTTATATTTCTTGTATATCCGTTTATACATGACATGAAGTTTAATTCTGCTAGCATATTTAAATAATTATCTTTATTATCACATAAGTAGTCGTCAGCTATATTTAGATTTATATCTCCTAAAATATATTGTTGATACGTTGTGCAAATGACAGTTTTTCATAAATACAGACAAATTTCCATATGATATTTTGTGGGTCTGATATGTAAAAATAAGAAAAATGATAAATAAATAAAAAAATAAAATTAAAAAAATACACCGAGTTCATTTATTTCCGACACAGATTTAAGGCGATTGTTATCGATGGAGATCCAAATATGATAGGGTTTTTAATCCTGTGAAATCTAATAATTTGTAATTAATATAAATTAACTTTGTTTAAACCACTTATTTATTGAAACATGTTGATTTTTTTCAATAAATAAGTGATTTAAACTAAGTTAATTTATATTAATTATAATTATGTTACCACAAAATAAATTTGCTACATTTGAAGAAGAACTAATTATTTGTCATTTGTTAATGTTTAGGTACAGTTTATTGCTTTTAGACCATATATTAAGATTATTGAGATTGTGTTGAACTATTAAACAATCTAGAAGGCTCTTGATTGTTCTGTTTGTCGTTTTTTTTTAATACAATTATTAATTACAAGTAATGAATTTTGAATTTCGAAATTAGATGCGAATTAACTGAATCACAATTTTTTTAATGAAACGTAATTTGGAGGTCTCGTGATCGTGATCGAAAAAAAATGCATTGAAATTTTCCGATTGTTGCATCATAGACCTTCTGCAACAAGTAATATTTCTATCAAAATCTGCCATAATGGTTTGTTTTCCTCTTGAAAAGATGTCTGCGAAATAAGATAAAATAAATAGGTTAAATCTGACTTAATTATCTACGCTGGTATGTAATTTTATTTTAAATTCATTGATTCAATTCAGTACCTACACGCGTACAAAAATTTTAGTTTTCAAAAATTTAATTCTAAAATCATGAACCAATAACATGCACCACACAATTAGATTGATTATTTTTATGAGTCAGATTTTATCGTTGGATACATTGAGGAAAAAAATTTATTTTTGAAATGTATGAATTTTTTACGATTCCTAATCTACTACTACAAGTACCTCAATTCTATAACTTTGATACTTTTACAAAAATACTTATTGTAATAAACATCGTATGTTTTATGAAATGTATGAATATGAAACTACTAGCATTATGATGTGTTGTCGTAAAATATATCCAAGTTATTTTCACACATTTTTACTCCCTTTATATTAATTCGTGGCGTCTGCTTGCTTGCTTGCCGGCTTGCTGTCAAAAAAACCTTTGTATCGATTTTTGACGCTTTTCTCGTGATCCAATAGAGCTGAAACATGGCAAGTAGACTCGTGGCGATGATCAAGAAGATCTATCAAATTTTCGTTAAAAAAATAAATTTTATTGGATTTTTCAAATTGAAATCATGAGAAAAGTTTGATTAGCAACGGCGGCCCGATAACGTCGCGGAATATTTTCTAAATTTGAATTACTCCGTCGGTATGCATAATAGGTACTTCACTACGAATTTCGAAAATCTAAATTGACTAACAAATGTTTTTAGAATTTAATAGAATCAAAGCATGAAGTGTCTTATCAAAGCTCAAAACATCTGACATTTTAGAAATATATTAAATTACTGTCAGTTTAGTGTTATATTATATGTTTTAATTCGTCTTTAAGTGTTGTTGTATTTTACAAAGAAAGGGAGTATAATAAAAACTTGGTTTTTATGGGTTACTTTTTTACTCCCTTTCTTTTAACTCGTGACGTCTGATTGCTTACATGTCTGACGAAAAAACTTTGGATCGATTTTTAACCCTTTTCCCGTGATCCAATCGAACTGAAACTTTAAAGCAGACTCGTGGCGACGATCAAGAAGATCTATCAAATTTTCGTTTAAAAAATTAATTATTATAAATAATTTTGTATTTTTCAAATTTTTAATGGTTTTTTCATACAACTCAGTAAGTTATCGCATCTGCTAGACACGAAACCCTAAAACGAGAAAGGGAGTATTGTAAAAACTTGGCTTTTATGGGTTAGTTTTTTAAAACTGTTTACGGTAGGTGCGATTCATTCATGGTGAAATTATTTAAATATGTAGGTAGATGGAAGAACAATCTACCGGTAATATAAAAGTTCCAGTTGCTTTCAATTTAATAATTTGTCGAACTTCAATTTGTAGAACAGTTCGGTACAATTCCGCAATAGGTGTTTCAAGTTTCCCAAACCATTGCTGAAACATATGGATAAAATGGTCGAAGTTTGCGTGGGCCACTTGGATGATTCAAATTCCTATTTAATTTTAGTTACGCGTGTACGGGCACTTACTGCTTGTAGTTTTTTTGTTTTTTTTATTTAAGAATGTTTGACATTTTTTGTCGTGTATATAATATGAACCCGATGGCGATTTATTAGAAAGCAATTCAATTACCGCACATGCTCTCGTATAAATGCATATCGATCGGCTGTAGTTACGTATATACGAGCATATACAAGTAGTCCAGGGATCGTAGGTGTTTGCTTGCTCGCCATATCAACATGACATACGACACCGTTGTTCTGAAACATCCCGCGGCGTCAGAGCCAGGTTTTGAAGAAATTCGATCAATAACCGGGATAAATTGTTAAAGAAATATTGTAAAACCTAAATATTTTTTTTACTCAGAATGCAGCTCGCGTGACTTCCCTGACTATACACGTGTTTTCAAGTTTGTGTTTACTGGGGTATTATGCCGTGTTGTTACGACCTTTCGGGCCGACGTTTCGGATCCCATTGCAGGGTCCATCATCAGGGCTGATGTGTTGTCTTGAATGTTGGTGTTGTGGTTAAGTATCGGCTTGCAATACCGTGCCGAAGTCATGATGTGTTGTATTGTGTTTTATGTATATTCATCTGTTGTCTGACACTATCCGTGTCTGCGAATTCTGCGACGAGAATACTTTGAAGCGCCGTAATACCAAGAGGTTTTTATTTAACCCATCCATCTCTATTAATTTTATCGGATGCTGTAGATTTCTCGTGCTTCTTGATAGACGCGCATGTGACTCTTTAGGCTTTCCAGGATTTCGTTCGAATGCAAAATGAAATTGCCGGTATCCAGAAAATGCTCAGCCAGTGCTGATTTTTCTGGATGACCGAGTTTGCATGCCCGTTTGTGCTCGTTGACCCTTTTGGAAATGGTACGCGCCGTTTGCCCCACGTATACTTTATCGCAGTCTTGACAATCGATGGGATCCGAAACGTCGGCCCGAAAGGTCGTAACAACACGGCATAATACCCCAGTAAACAAAAACTTGAAGATTCTGAGTGGCCGTGAAAACCTAAGAACATTCCTATACACGTGTTGTCACTTTCTATCGTCTCCGCAATTGATGACATCTTCTGTATGGTGTACTGGCTAGGATACCCGGCTCTCACCCAGGTGGCTCGGGTTCGATTTCCGGTGTCGGAATATTTTTTTCTCACCTTATTTTTGATTTGATTTTGATGTCTGTTTTATTTACAAGACTAATTATTTAATTGCGTTGTCCTGCTATTTTTATGCACCATGATCGCCATAATCGCCAGGGTTTTAAATAGTACCATTAACAGCCGGCAGGGAAAATATAAAAAAGTTCAAATATTTTGATAAAAGTCGTCTTTGAATAAGTAAATACTTATTGTTGAGGAACCGGCATGTAAAAGTATTGTCATTTTTTACGGATTACAGCTAGTAACCCGTCAAAAACATTGAGTCAAGTTCGCCATTTACTTTTTTATTATAAAAATATTATTTAAATCTTTTGAAGACTTTATTAAAACTAGGTAAAATATTATTATACATCTATGGTTAAAAAAAATAATGTGTTCACCGAAGATTATACTTTTGTGATATTTGATAGACACTGAAAGAAGAATCTACAATAGCACGATTAAGTAATTGATTATTTTACACTAGAACATGTTTATAAAACATGTTTATAAAGTATACTTAAAGAAAAAATATATTTTAGAAAATATATAGTGCGCGCCATAATAATCTTTTTATAGGTACAAATCCTAGTCTTATATGTATGTAGTCTATTTTTGAGGGGTCCCGCATATACGGTAACCTCCATTCGAGTTGTACGCCCGGAGTTCAAGCCCCATCCCCGACCGTTTAATTTTTTTTTTTTTAGCCGTGAATTCGAACAAAATTACGGACGTTACAAAAAGTTACGGACAGACAGACAGACATATGAAAGGATAGACAACGAAATTATTATAATTGGGATTTGTGCTACTCGATTGTTTCTCGGAGTAAATTTATCAAACACAAATATATATAAACTATTCAATTTAATTTTCTTCAATATATAAATTATACATACCTACATATATTTACCTGTAAATAGTTGCGGATATTTTATACGAACCGTATGTTTTTCCGAGAAACGATTCTCGACGTTTCGTTGAATGCTTATTCAACGTCATCAGGAGGACGACCTTTACCCGCGGAAGTAGAGGGCGGACTGATTACGGCTTTCGAGGCCGCAAATTATATGCACTTTGTTGTGGAGTGTTCGCTTCTTCTACAATAGAGGTCGCCAGTGTGCAATATGTACTAGTTACGTTGGCGGACTTTACTGCGACGTCTCTCAAGGGTTGAATCAATGTCGTAAGAACAGGGCGCCAAATACTTGATAGTTTGTAACTGTTATCTCTATTGAAATTGGGATGTTTGTATATTTCAATGGACTCCCTTACTAATCTGGGTATAAGGTGCGGTTCTGTTGACAAGATTTTTGTTTTATCAACAGAACGTACGGTTCGTATAATATATCAGCAACTATTTACAGTTAAATATGTCTAACGACCGTACCTTCTTTAATACCTAAATATAATTATATTAAACTAATTCTCATATACTCTCTCTCTCTATATATATATATATTTATTTATTATTATATGAAGAGAACAAATATAAGAATTAAGAATATAAGGTATATATAAAAGAATTTTTATCAAAGTTGTAGGTGTATCCTACTTCGGAAAATCAGATATTTCAGATATTTGCAACAGATCAACATCGTTGTTTAAAATAGGGATAGCTTTTCCAACAGGCATAACCATCGGCAGGTTGGTCCTGTATATTGCAATATGAAACGATCTATGTTGACGCTGCCTTAGGCAATTATCAGGAACGTACACACCAATTATCCGTGTAATTTCAGGATTATTGATGATACTGCGCAAATATCGATAAAAATTCGTAATCAAATACAAATACCATTCTTCTAATCTCTATGTTTAAGTCAATGTTTGTGATGATTTATATTATATTATATTGTATTATTATAAAAAGGGCGCTATACAGATGCGATCTAAACTATTCTAGCCATGCATATCCTGGAGAAACTCGGTTATGTAGAGCCAAGGGTAATGTCCGTAATCTCTCATCTAAAATTATCTCAGAAACTTATTTTGTACTTTCTCCACTATAAGAGAGTGTATCTCATATGCCCTTAAAACATCGAGCCACTCTTGAGCCCAATTCGCACCAAGGAGTCATATTATAAAGAGTTCTCAGTACACGAATATTTTATAAAACCCTGACAGTACGCAGAAAAAATTCTTACATTCTCAGTGCATTAACACTGACCGCCATCTACATGATCGTGAAATGTCATAGACCTCACAAATCTAATGCCAATATTCTTAACATTCGACGTTTGTGTCAGATTTTGGTCATACATTTTTTAGCGATAGAATAGAATTTTTTGGGTCCTAGTGATTTACTAGGCGTAATCACAAAGCCATTATTACAAACTTTTTTTAAAAATTACTCTTCCGCAAAGCATTTCTTTAGCTAGAACAATTTTTAGAGAAGTTTTTATTCTGTGTCCCTATTCCTTGGGTTTTGCAAAGTCCCCATAAATTTGAAGTTAACGGAGGGAATAAAAGTCCATCCGACTGACTAGACAAACCACAACTCGAAAGAACTATTTTACCCGCTCAAATAATGAAATAAAACATGTAGAAAAGTAAGACAAAGGAAAATGTACTATTTTTAGTTAAAAAATGAAATCACATTTTATTTGTGAATACGTGTTTTTACTGATCACATGATTTAATATAATTATATAATAACATTAGCGTTTGATACCCTTAATTTCTTAATCCTCCCTACTATGTTTATATGAACATTATTTTCGTATTTCGATGCGTGGCCAGCTGTGAAGTGGTTGCACCACTTCTTTATCTTCCTCGAAAGCCTGTTTGATTTTGCGAATGGTTTCCACTTGGGTATCGCCAAGATTTTGGCAACATTTAATGCAATATCACTTGGATCGTAGCTAGTCGATCTGTTATTTAATAACAATTCGCAATCCAATGACTCATTCTTACACAAGCACACTGGGAAAAATTTCCTGACTGCAAGTGACTGACGCATTTTGCAGGCGGGAAAAAATTAACGTAAACATGTGAATATTTGAAAATAGTAAGAATATTGATGTGGCGCGTATTCCGTGTACACATTTTGTTTATACTATTTAAATATATTTTATTTAAAACAATGAATAATATGCTTTCATATCATAAATCGTAATTATTCGAGATGTATCACTTTTAGAAAAGAATGCGATTTATCGCTACTTACAAAAGTGCTTATGTTTTTAGCGATACGAAGGTAAGTATTATATCGATTTATTGATGCACTGTTAGACAGGAAGATTACATGCGAGTCAAATAAAATATTTTCCCATAACATAATTATCTACGGTAATGAAATTGTTTTCAATACAAAAATTAAAATATTTTAAAAAATTAGATAACAATCCACCGTTAACTTTAATGGTTTAATGTTTTATCCTTCCAAAAAAACAAAGATTTCTCGTATCAAAAGTCAACAAAAACCATAAATTCATTCTCGATTTGTGCTCGATTTGAAAGTTTTTTCGCTCTGGGGAAATCTCTGTTATTCTGTATTTATTTAATCTATTCCAAAAAAGCGAGTAATTCTCGCTCTTCCCGATTGCTCAGACTAATTCCCCGTACTTTAGAAAAAATTAAATATACCTAAATGATAATGATGTTTATTTTATTTAAAAGTATTGTTTTTTAAACAGCATCGTGATTATCTTCCAAGCAAGTTATATAGAGGAAACAGAGATATATATATATTAATATAGATAGATATATAGTAGATATAGAGGATATGAATGGGTGGAAAAAGAGAGAGTAGAAAGAGATAATGATTAGAGGGGAGGAAGAAGGGTGTCACGGGTGTTAGAAAGGTTAGGATGAATTTGTTTGGGGGGGGGGGGGTGGGGGGGGGGGGGGGCGGGGGGGGGGGGGGGAAAAAAACAAAAAAAAGAAACAAAAGGTGTTTTTTGGTTGTTTTCTTGACACTATTTTTTTTTTTCTTTTTTTTTTTTTTTGGGGCGGGCGGGGGGGGGGGGGGGGGGGGGGGGGGGGGGGGGGGGGGGGGGGGGGGGGGGGGGGGGGGGGGGGGGGGGGAGGGGGGGGGGGTGGGGGGGGGTGGGTGGGGGGGTGGGGGGGGGGGGGTGGGGGGGGTGGGGGGGGGGGGGGGGGGGGGGTGGGGGGGGGGGGGGGGGGGGGGGGGGGGGGGGGGGGGGATAACCGCGTCCAAATTGCTCATAAGAAGGACCATTTCGTCAACCGACATTAAGGCCCAGCAACGGCCGGGAGCACCCAATATTTAATACGAAAATTTCCAAAAAACATTAAGACCAATAAGACCACAGTACCCAAATTTAGACTTTGACTTACCAGACCTCACTTGGTAATAAGCTTCCGATACGAACGGACGTGCTCGCACTGCCCACGTGACGGAAAGTATTAAACAAGGAAAGACACATATATATAATATAGATATTATATATATATATATATATCATATAATATATTATATATATATACATATATATATATATATCTATTATATATGTGTGTTGTCTTGTCTTGTATATATATATATATATATATATATATATATATATATATACATGCATGCATGAATATGGCATCAGCGCTGATGATGGACCCTGAAATTAGAACCAAAATGTCGACCAGAAACCTCGTACGAAACATACACGATATACTAACTAACCATCATGCCGTTTCACGATAGAACGCCACACTATTCTGTCTTGATACACCATTTTTGCTTCATCCACATCTCATGCACGCTCTTAAGTTGTTGAAGCTTCTATCAAAGCCATCCTCCAATATTTGATTTATCCGGTCGTGCCAGGTCTTCCACGGATGCCTTCTGTTTCTGTAGCCCTCAACCCTTTCCTTATAAATTTTCTACACCATCGTTTCCTCAATCGTCCATTCTACATGGCCAAACTACCTCAGCGATCTTTCCTTTAGTATATCTTTTTTGCTACAGCCAGCATTACACTCATTTCTAATTCTTTCATTATCTACTCTATTGCATAAAAATTTTCCACATGTACGCCTAAGCGACCTTTTTTTACCATTTTTATTGGCCTCAGCTATTATTCACTTTGTTTCTCTCAGTCACTCGCCTTTCAATATTACTCTCAGCCTTGCTATCTTACACACAACATCACAGACATCGTGTATGTATCACACACAACCAAAATAGAATACAGACATGAACTAACAGATGTTTCCTGGTTCCACGTTTGGTACCACTACCCTCGACTTGTTTAAAAAAATTAACACGAGCTTATCAATTTTAGAACAATTATGATAAGGTTAAACTAAATACTCTATTTCTTAAATATATGAGCGGGGGAATATATTTTTGCTATTCTTCAGTCCTCGCGCCTAAAGAAGGGGTTTAGTTCAACTGTGTATAATTTTTCCTAATTCATCCGTTTCAAACTACCTAAGTAATATCCATTTTCAATCCTGTCTACTTTATATTCATACTTATTTTTTTCGTTCTTCATTCCATTAAAAGTCGATTTTTCACGTGTGCATAAAATATTATAAAAAAAACTAACCCATAAAAACCTTTTTTTTATTTATTATACTTCCTTTCTCATTTGTATTTTTTCTAATTTGATATTCTATCAACATATTTCTCTTGCTTTAAGTTCATGTGGAAAATATATTCCATGTATATTATTATCATTAAAACTTATAGAACATTGAAAACGTGATAATTGGTATAATATATATATATATATATATATATATTGGGGCACGGCGTCGGTGAAACCGTCTGATCGGACCCATGACTCAAGTCAGTTGAAACAGGTTTCGCGCCTTCTACACGAGTCGGGTTCCTTTCTCGTTTGTATGGTTTCCAATCTGAAAAAACGTTAAAATTTCGAAAAATCCAAAATTATACTGTAATTAAATTTTTTTAACGAAAATTTGTTATATCATTTTTATCGTGGCCACGAGTCTGCCTGCAAAGTTTCAGCTCGATTGGATCACGGTTAAAGGGTTAAAAATCGATCCAAAGTTTTTTCGGCAGACAAGCAGACGCTACGAATTAAAAGAAAGGGAGTGATAATCAAAAATATTAAAATAAATGAAGTTGAATGAGAAAGGAGGCTTATTATGTAAAAACTTATTCGCCATCACCTCGTTTCCTCGCTGGGGTAGGCACAGGGGATGGAGCAATACACTCTTCTGCCCTGACACAATTCTCGCCTCATACATATTCATACATCTTTGCATGCAAGCTCGACGATTTCTGAAACTTCTATCAGGACCATCTTCCAGTATCTGGTCAATCTGGTCACGCCACGACTTGCGCGGCCGCCTTCTCTTTCTGGTGCATATATTTGCGTCCTATATTTTTCTTACCATTCTTACTATTTAGTAAATAAAGGCGCTTTATGTCTTGAAATAATATTTTTGACAAAATTTTAACCAATTATATGTTACAAAATATTTTACTACATAAACAAATTTAAGTTAGCGTCAAAAATGTTTGAACGATAATGTACAAAAATATCATTAAAAAATAAAACGGAGAATTACAAAATGTCCCTATTATGTAATATTATATACATCTGCGGGATCCTCTTACTTCTTTGGTAAAGGACCCGCCCACAGCGCATCCCATATTAAACATTTGATGTGAAATATGATTTTATCTTTGAGAGACCACCACATTGCCAGAACAAAGAAAAACCACCCTCCCCTACTAATCGCGATTTCTACTTGTTCTCTGAAATATGTGTCCCATTTTTCACGACTGTCTTAAAAATGGTGCGATAAACATTGCCGGGAAATTCGAAGAATTCCTTTATTAAAGTTTTTCAATCGAATGAATCAATTTGGTAAATAGTGTTTACGTTACAATCTTTACGTATTTTTTGCATTCCTTAAATGAAAAATGTAACATACATATAATTGGGTTTTCTATAATTTAATAACGTAAACTTTTAAATGTTTTAAATATGTATTTACAGTGTATATATAATATTTCTTTATTTGTACGGTAACATGTTCTATTAACCAAAAGAACATATTTTGATTTCTAGGATTTTTGAATGCATCAGAAGACCAGTTATAAGGGGTGATTTTAGAGCTATAGAACAATTAAAGGGGTTTTTATTAGACTTTTTTTACCCTTTTTTTAGAATTCATGCTAAATAAGAAACTTATGATGTTTATTATAATAAGGTAGTCAGTAAAAGTGTCAATATTATATATTTGAGGCACTTGTAGAAGTAGATTTGGCTCTTATTAAGTTATTAGATTAGGTCTAGCCGCATGAGTACTCAGAGTATCATAGACGCTAAGAAATCGGATATCAATCGAGTAATAGAACTTATAAATGAAAAAAACTCAAACATTATCGTAATGGCCGTGGTATTTATTGGCTTTACTGGAAAGACAATGTTATGCCATTGGTGTTTAAATATGATTACGATACCACGATTTTCCAAATAAATTTGCAAAATTTTCACGGATTATTCTGGTGGTGATAAGAAAGAAAACATTGGCAGTCTCACCAAACAGAAAGTATGTGAATATACGCAGAAAACGCGTCACTAATATTCGGGCTCCCTTCGGCATTTTCGGTGATTTCACGGTTCATGTATGCAAGTTGTTTGTTGAGTATTGCAAGCAAGAAGACACCCAGGCGATGCAGAAAAGAAAGCTTTTTACACATTCGAACTAGATTTATTCGAGTAAGGGTTTCTTTCCATGTCAAATTACTGAAGGACCATATGACAACTCACGAGCCCTTTCATATGTATTCCTGTCCTCCACCGTGTTGAATGGAAGCTTCACCATTAATGTATATAAATTAGTTAACTTAAAATTACCAGTGTTTAAAAATATTTCACTTCTTTAACAATCTCTCTAAAATAGCTTATTTTAAATAAATGAAAATTTATTTCGTAGTAAGAGTTTGTAACAATAATCGGAGGAACTGTAAATAATGATTTTGTGAAGCATTAAATCAGTCACGTCAGCGTGGTGGATTTCGAACTGAGAAAATAATGTGAAAATATTCTTCCACCCCCTATCCACCCTAACACCCGATATCATAACACTCAGACATTGATATGGAAATGAAGTTCCGCTTCAATAGCTTTGGGATTGGCGGAAAACATTTATCAATAGAATTTAGGATTACTCCTCTTATGCTTACTAAATATTATGATTCCCCCCCCCCCCCCCCCCCCCCTCGCACCAATGGCATCCTTTGTGATCGAAAAATCAGTTAACGCTGGTAAATATTTACTTCAAATTATGGAACGTGATCAAAACAACATGGGTGTATTTGAAACGATAATTGAAAACAATTTGGCGATAAAAATGTTTTCTTTCAAGATACGAGCAGTTGAAAAGCATTTCAAAATTGAGAGGGAGGAGAATTCTTCATGTTTTGATGTATTTTTGAAAATAACAAAGCTTAGACGACCAGCACAAGCAATAGAATTCTCAAATTCCTGGGAGTCACAAAAAATTCGAAAAAGTTTTTAGAAAATAATAAAAAAACTTTTGTTTCGGAGATACCAATGCCTAGTCATAGGAAATGTTCGCATTGTTTCCGAAAGTTTGTTGAACGTTTCATTTTTCATATTCCTTGCTCTTCCTTAATACGATGCTAATATTACCAAATAATAACAAAGAAATTGTATTTTTGAAACCAACAAGTATAGGTGAAAACAGCTTGGCCATCCATTCAGGTACGAAATGTTACTAGATTTCCATAATTGAATGAATGCCTAGAGATTATATTATAATAAAATAAATAAAAAAGATTATATTAAAATAATCTAAATATATATATATATATATATATATGTTAAATATTAGGAGGTAAAGTTTTTAAATTTTGATGTAAGAGGTAATCTTCGAAACTGCTCATCCGATTCGATCCGAAACACATCACAAAAACACCCAAAATGGATGAAAATCACATAGATGTGTTGTAACTTTACTGAGAATCGAATATTTAAAGGACAGTGAAAATTCTCGTGTATTTTGTTTGGAAAAGTTATGTAATAGAATTTTATGCTCAAACATGTTTAAAAGTAAATAAGGCTTTACTAAAATAATTCTTGCTTTTTTATCAAAATCTCTAAGAATTTTTTTTTTATCAGAGTTCGGTCCAATCCTTATATGTCCTTATGACTTATAACTGGAGAAGAGATGGTAAGATGTACCTATACCCGTATATATACCATATTATTGTATTGCAAGTACACTGGAAAAAGACGACGTGCGCGCAAAAGTTGTCTATACCAGCTAAGCCGAATACTGGAAGATCGTTCTGTTAGAAACCTCAATAATCGACGAGCATACGTGAAATTTAGCGAATAAATATGTACGAGGCGAGATATATCGGTGTCTGATACACGAACAAAACAATGGCGCTCTGCCTTTTATTTCGATGTCTTTTCATCGTTTCTTTCGTTATCCTGTTTCTTAGTGAGGCTGATATTTCATACCATTTTTCTTAACCTTACGTTATATTTTAGAAGAACTTAAGTATAACGTAGGAGTAAAATAAAACTTGATCAAGTGCAAATGAAGCTTCTTCTTCCCAATTTGGCATGTCGGGTCTCCCTGACGTCGGCATGATGATCATGGTCACCCTGGCGCACCTCTGTATCCTGTGCTAGACGGAACAGCTCCTTTACCCTTTTGATTTATGTCCAGTCACGGGTTTTCCCTATTCAAGATGCCTGTCTCCTTCTAACTCCTCTTTGACCTTTGATCTTTCCCTTTATTATAAGATGTGGAAGTTGGTACTTCAGGTATATCAAAGCGTGACGGAGATTACTAATAATTTCTGCTGCATGTAAATTATATCTCTAGTCATATTCGCTCTATATTATTTATATTGATAATATAGTATTTATACTATTTCAGTAAATGTACTCATTTTGTTTTCAGTAGATTGTCGTCGAACATTTCAATTTTTCGTATTAAAAAAATAAAGCTTACTTAATTCGAAACCTTAATCTTCCTGCGAGGGTTACGGAAAACTCAGCAGGTTACATGCGTATCTGTGTATACCGCAACCATCTAACACAGCCTAGCCATACAATGAGTTCAACAAGAAAAGTTTTTGTAATAAAGCGAAATGGTAAGTCAAATTTGTTCGTCCGATAGTAAAGTTTGTCAAGAGTGCAAATACTTACAAAACTTTTTGCACGAACGGGTCCATTTTCGAGTTATAATATTAGTTATATATTTCTCCGTTGTGTGGAATGTAAAGTGCTTAAATCCTTAAGCTTTATTACTATATTTCGTTTTATATAACCGAAATTTTATTGCAATAAATTTTGTAGTTATTTATGAATAATAGGTACATTTTTTCAACTCTCAAATTATTTATATCCAGCCAAAATGTTTTTAACTGTGCTATTGTCTTTTTCATACTTTTACAATGTTGCTCTGTTGATTAGTTGGAAAATATTTTTCATCATGAAAAGAGTAAAATTTTCAAATTTAATTTTTTTTAAATTTTCACAGGGTTCTTTTGTTTATATGTCAAGTTAAGAGAGTAAATTATTTATTAATTGAAGATTTTATTGATCAAATACTAAATTTCATTGCTTGACAAATAAAATTTAAGTGGTGTATCCTAGTTTCCAATCTTACTAATCAAACAACAAAACAACAAAATAAGATAGATAACTTAATTTTATTATAATCATTTCTCAGAATTCGCAACCGCCTATTGGAGACAGGCCACACTTTCAAAAAAGAAAATATCTTCGTAGTTTTACATACAAATAAAAGAAACCTTAGGTTAGATAATTTAGAAATCAAAAAGTTCCTCAACAGCAAATCTAATATAATTAACAACCAATTATATTTAACAAAGAATCCATTATTTTATATAATTCTCAATTAAATTTCTTACTGTCAAACTACACCCCTCTCTCCCATCACAAATGAGGCCAAATCCGCACCTAACGATTTAATCTTACAAATTTAATTTATGGAAGTTATTGTGCGTCCGTACTAACAAAGATACAGTACAGTATCGAAACCGATAGAAATTTAAAAACAATCAGTGTGGTTTATATATTTTTTGTAAGTTCTCAAAATTAATAATTATGTCCAACCACAAAGTTGACGCAACAAACATAAAAAATAACAAATAAAAGGGTCTTCGGCCTATTCTAGCAACATGCATATACATATTTTGTGTATCATTGCAGTGCGATCATTTACGAATATTTAAATAAAAAATTAAACACATTACTTAAATTAGTAAAATACAAATTTATCGAATTAAATTAACATTATGAGTATTAATATATCGAATTAATTTGTTGGCCTTGTGGTTAGGATATTTGCCCCGTGATCCAAAGGTCGAGGGTTAGAACTCCAGCCCAGCAAGTTAGTCCTATTTTCATAGCACAAGCGCTTAGCTTAGTTTGAAAATAGTAAAAATATTGATGTGACACGTATTCCATGTTCGCATCTCTATTAAAAAAAAAAAAATATGAGAATCAGATATCTATCTTGGTTGAATATGCAATGCTCAATGGATTAATTTGTTTTTAAAAATAAATCATCCAGACAGCAATATTTATTTATCATCCAGTCAAGTGACAAATATAGAAATATTTTTTCATATTTTTAAAGATTGAGTTTTGTTATCAAAATATAATAATTTTATGTAAAGTTTTTTATCAGCCATAGAAAGGAAACTATAGTTTCCAAAACCGATTGCCTAAATAAATTGACGCAAGTGATTATACGTACAAACAAAATTCGTATTAATTTTGTTTAAAGAAGTATAACAACCTAATTTTGAGTTAGTTTAGCAAACGGAATTAAAAGAACGCTCGACGTAAGGATAGCGAGAGTTATTTGAAATTATAATTAATAATTGAATTTCAAATACTTTGATCTTGCTTGATTTAAGCATATGATTAATGATTATATTTTCCTTCTATCCACACTAGCTAAATATTTTTAAGTTTGATTGAAAAGTTTTTGAAAAAAGCGGAAATGCGTTATGAAATTATTGTAAAATATCCATACATTGATGAGAATTCGAGTTGAAAAGCTGAGCTGAGAGAATCTCCAGCAAGAGGACCGGATGCGGACGTGAACAATTTAGCATAAAGGCCAACTTCCGCCAAGACGGGAAACATTCAGGGAAACTCATTTATCAAAGGAAATGTGTTTCTTTACATTTCATCCAGCACCTTATACATGTGTTAAAAATATAACATTTTTCTCTCAAGCAGTGAAGTTTTGAAAAATTACCTCAACTCAAAACCTCTGATGACAGTAGAATTCACGTTTCACACACAAATTCCCACATTCATTTAATTTATTATTTTTTTAAAATGAAATTTATTAGATAAGCGAGCCAATACCTACATCATCATTTTACTTCCTCGACTTAATGAAATCGTGTTTTATGCTATTCTGTCAATATTATAAAAAAATCTCGAACCTACTGTTGTTTCAGTTATCTTTCAAAAATAGAAAAAAACTAACCCATAAAAACCAAGTTTTTGAGCGAGATCACGAACCAAGCAAGACCATTTCTTTATCTCAACACGCCCTTATATAAAACAAGCGCAGCCCAGAATCATTATTCCTTTGTAGTATTTTTTTTTTATGTATTTATTAATTTTTTTGATATTTATTACATTAAACATATGCCAAACTGCACAGCAGTTTTACGGCATAGTTGCCTTCAATATTTGACAATAATTTTTATTTTATAATGAAGATATTAGGTCATTATCGAATGTTGCACGTTTTTTTACAAGTGATACATGATATGTAGGTATTATTAATGCTGAGTGGTATGTTATATTATGAAATTGTTAAAATTGTTAAAATAAAATATATTCTTCAGTGCAAGACTTACGGGAGCAAAATTAAAACTATGTTTTTTCTCCCTATATGATTAACGTTTTCAATTATGAGTAGTTTATATTGGACGGATCATGATGTTTATATAAAAAAATATGTTATTAGATAATTATATACATACATATATATTGAAACAAAAGCTGACATGGCGATAGCGAAGAACCTCTTAAGAAACACCGAAATGAAAACTCTCCGACCCATCGCGCGAGTAACCATCAGAGACAGAATACGTAACTCCGAAATTCCATAGATTTGCGAAATCGAAAGATCTACGGGAAGGAATGGAAGGAGAAGGAGATACCACGTGGACAAGATCGGTAAGAATAGTGAAAAACGAGTTAGGTAATTTCGGGCAGTAGACCTCCAAGAAGACGACCAAAATGATGAAGGGTCAGTTGGTCGTCTATATTCTATGGACCAGAGCCGATAAACAACAGGACACAGTCCTAACACAAGCAGAAGAAGAACATAAGTATTCCTATTATTCCACTTATTAAACTATTATTACTATTCTTCCACTTTATAAAATCTGTTCGAAACCAAATTATTATTAATTATCACAACCACGAAAAAAATCCGAATCGAGGTAAATTTTAATGGATTTTACATATTTTTTGATAAATTTATTCATTCACTCAAAAGTATGTTTAAATGAATTAAGATTTGCATCTCGATCTCCAAATTATCATATTTATAAGATTTTTAAATACATAATTCCTTGTGGATTAAGGAAATTGACCATATTTAGTTGACGTAAATTCATTTTTGGATACTCAATATAAATACCTCGGCAGTGGTTGCTTTAATTTGTCGTTAGAGTCCGCTGGAGACACCAAGTTTATAATTTATTTTAATGGCTCATTGTTATTCAAATTTTTGGCTTTTTGCTCAAGCTGACAGAAACAGATAGTTTCGAATGAATTAGCGTCTATTTGTAGTGCGTCTTCCAGGCACCAATAATGCAAACCTTTTATCTTTAAACATAAAAAAAACTAACCCATAAAAACCAAGTTTTTATTTTAATCCCATTCTTTGTAAATAAAGTTTACCATCATGTAATTAAATAATTGATTGTCTGAAAATGAAAGATGTCTAGACAAATATCTATGTCAAAAATCTCTAAAAATATCTCTTTATTATTTGATTTCTTCCTAAAAAACCGAAGTGTGCTGTCTTTTGTGAACCAATTGTTATAAATTTTCGAAATTCGTAGTGCCTACCGACGGAGTAATTCAAATTTTAAATATTCCGTGACGTTATCAGGCCGCTGCGCCGTTGGTAGCAATAAAACTTTTGTAATGATTCCAATTTGAAAAAACCACTAAAATTTCTAAAAATCCAAAATTATACTATTATTATTATTTTTTTTTAACGAAATAGACAGATCTTCTTGATCGTCGCCACGAGTTTGCTTGCAAAGTTTCAGCTCGATTGGATCGCGGGAAAAATCGATCCAAAGTTTTTTCGTCAAGGAAACAAGCAAGCAGACGACACGAGTTAAAAGAAAGGAAGTAATAAATCAAACACTAATATGCAATCTGACGAACTTGGTACAGATACTCAGTTAGGGATTATGATTCATTAGTTGTGTGCACTTCAGCAGGTATAATGTTGTATCCCTACTTGTAAAAAGTCTTTATATTATACTGAATATTATTTACAATTTTTTATCACTAAGATGTTATAAAAAGTGTATTATGTATTATGTAAAAACTTGCTTATCAAGAACTTATTCCTATATTGTGATTATTGATTTACGATATTTTTTAATTTTTTCTAAATATTATTTAAAATTCATTTTATCGTTAAGGCATTATTTATTTTTTATCTATATCATAATTACCCTAAAAATGCTGCAATCGTCGCATTGGTCGCGATGGTCGAAAAAGCTGATAAACTGAATGTATTTTTTAACAAATAGAAAAAACAGGTGAAATTAAAAAAGATCTAAAGCAACTGAAAAGATACACACAATGGATACCTAATATGAAAATAAACATGAAAATATGAAAATGAACAAAAATTAAGATACCTACTTTGTTATTTTAAAAACTGCGAAGTGAGCTAATTGTCAATTTTTTCTTAATATTTATGCTTCGCAAAGTAAATGGCTATCACGTTTTACTTGATTATGATCGACATAAATAATTATTTTCAGTATTCACAATTTTGAAATGACCTACAAATTAATATATTTTTAAAATACACAAATGTTTTTTCTGTCACTGACAGCTACCATAGACATTACATTTACATTATTGATTGTAGATCACTTCCCTTTTCTTGATATTTTATAACTTTTATTTTCGGTATTGAAACTTGCCACGTAGCAGTCACAAATGAGCCTGGCATGTAGCAAATATAATTGCTACATGCTAATAATTAATATTATTAGCATAAATTGATAAATATTCTAGCCGCCCGCAGGGCCTATCAGTTGCAGCCTACCTTTGGTTGCCTGCTAGTTTATCATAAAAAGTTCATTACGTACTACATAAAAACTTATTTACTATTTATTATTTATTCATTACTTTTTATCAACTTATCGTAAAAGTGTATTGTGTAATTATATCGTATTTTACCCACCACCTTACCTGATACATTTTCCGTACAAATCTACATCGTTTGCCGATCTGATCCAAATTTTGCATTCTTATTCATAATCAAGGCGGAATACATAGGCCACAATTCCCTCGTGGGCATCCTTTCCATCCCTTAAAAAAAAATGGAACCTTTGTTTCCCCCACAAACTTATTTTTTAACTAAATCCTTAAGCCGAGAAACGCCGGGTACAAACAGTTAGTTATTAATAAGTGTTGATTTGGCTGTATATTTATTATTTGTGTATGATTTTTATGTAATATTTTTTATTAAATTTAATTATTACAGGTAGCCGGCAAACATCTTGAAATTCTACGGCGTAGTGGGGGGAAGTTGGCGTATCTACCTTTCCACCAGCGAGACCCAAATTTCGTCTTCTGCGCATTCCCCCACCACGCCAAATAATTTCAAGAAGTTTGCCGGCAACTGTATGCCCAAATATACATCCGTTAAATTGAAATTCGAGATCCCTATCTTCAAAAAAATTATAAATGCATGAAAAACATTCTTCACACAAGCATTGAGCCTGAAAGAGCATTTTCTGCTGCATCTTATATTGGCCGTAAACTGAAAAGCCGTCTCAGAGACTCAAAGTATCGATAACCTTCTCAGGCTAAGAACAATTTCCAAAATTCTGAAAAATGAGAGAAAGTCTTATAAATTTTCTTTTGGTTATTTTTAATACTAAACGGACCATATTGACGGCCCCTACGCAAACTGTCGAATCTGCAAAAAATCGATTTTCGTTTTAGTATCTTACACCATCTGATTAACTCTATATTTTTAAACAATGTTAAAAAAAAAAATTCATTTTGAAAAAAGTAACCCATAAAAACCAAGTTTTTATTATACCCTCTTTCTTTGTAAAATATAACAACAATTAAAGACGAATTAAAACATATCACTAAACTTACAGTAATTTAATATATGTATTTCTAAAATGTCAGATGTTTTGAGCTTTGATAAGACCCTTCATGGTTTGAAGATTAAATTCTTAAAACATTTGTCAGTCAATTTAGATTTTCGACATTTGTAGTGAAGTACCTATTATGTATACCCACGGAGTAATTCAAATTTAGAAAATATTCCGCGACGTTATCGGGCCGCTGTTGCTAATCAAACTTTTCTAATGATTCCAATTTAAAAAAAAAAAAAATCTAAAAATCCGAAATTATACTATAATTATTAATTTTTTTAACGAAAATTTGAAAGGTCTTCTTGAACGTCGCCACGAGTCTACTTGCCAAGTTTCAGCTCGATTGGATCACGGGAAAAGGGTCAAAAATTGATCCAAATTTTTTTTTGACGGCAAGCTGGCAAGCAAGCAAGCAGACGCCACGAGTTAATATAAAGGGAGTAAAAAAGCAAATACCTACGGGTATAAAGGAAAATAAAACTTTTTTTAACAGTAATTGAAAATACTAAGTAAATTGTATGGCTTAAGATATTAAAACGAAAATCGAAATTTTCAGAATCAACAATATACGCAGGGACCATCGATATATGTTTTATTGAGAAGTTAAGACTGGTTTGTTCATCATTTAGTTATCGATAAAGGAGAAAGTATTTTTTTTTTAATTTAAAAAATCCTTGTTTACAAATAAAGATACTTAATACTAATTTAACAATAAAACATAAGATAAATTACACATTTTTTTTGTTTTGTTTAATTTGTGGATTATGCCACTCTACTAGGCTACGCCTGTCCCAGAGTGGCGTTATAGAACACAATTATAATATTTTATCGAGTTCGTCAGTAGTATTTATTTTCATAAGGTAGTTATTATGTATCTACAGAGTACAGTACAGTACAGAGAGTAATTTCTATATTGTCTTGTTTCTTAACAATCTTTTTCTTTTTTTACACTTGTTTGAATAATTAAATTTATCACCTACAAAAATATTTATTTGTTACCCAATATTATGCAGGTAATGAAGATTATATAAATTACGCACTTTATAGGATTATAATATAGGTATAGAGGAAATTTAATTTTTGATATCTTTATATAAAATAACTCTTTGTTTAACACCACTTTATTTAATAAAGTATAAGAATAAAGTGGTGTTAAACAAAGATTTATTTTATTTAAAGACATTAAATCTCACCCCAATGTGTTTGCTTCGTGTGAAAATTAAATTTTTGAATTCAGAAGTTTGTCAAAATTTTTCAGAACGCAGTACTGGATTTTGTCCCAGGGACATCATTAATCAAGATTATCTCACTAGTGACACCTGTGGAAAATTATGAGAAATGAAAAAGCTTTGGATGCCGGTCGCGCTTATGATTATTACAACATACATATGAAACTTAAATTTAATTTAATTAAAACTTAAATTTATAAAACTTTCAAAAATTTGATTTGACCAATCCCGGGACCGGTCCCGGGATATCGGGATTGGAAAAATGCCACGGGATTATAATCCCTATATTCAATAGGTCGTATTTACATGAGGTAAAATATCGCCACGTAATATTTGTCATCTTACATTCATAAGAGATAAAATGTAATACGAGTCCCTTATTATGATTAAAATTGAGAAAACTCGATGTGAGTGAGTAATTCAATCTTTTAAATCTCAATTATAATAATCCGCCCGTCCGTCCATCCGTCAGTCTGTCTCTCTGTCCGTCCGTCTGTCCATCTGTCCTCGTTACTCCATGTAACGTCCGTAATTTCATTCGAATTCACGGCTAAAATGATCATATTAATCGGCCGGAGATGGAGCTTGAAACATGGGCCACCGAACCCGAAGGCGACAATGCCAACGATGTTGCTACTGCCGAGCCTGCATTGTTCGTCAAAAATACAGTATCCATACTAAAATATATTTTCTTTATGTACACTGACTTTATAAGGATTTTTTACGAGGCCGGTGGCACCTACGATAAGGTGTAGTGGATACGGTACCTGGCTCTCACTCAGAGGGCTCGGGTTCGTATCCCGGAGCCGGAACATATTTTTATGTTATTTAAGTCTATTATGAATTTTTTTATTTTTTATTATATTTTGGTGTCAATTTTATTTATATTTAATTATTTCGTCACTAATGTGATATTGTCGTCAAAGGACAGTATCGCGTTTATTTTTTCGCACCATCGTATTAGTACGTTTTATCTGTCAGCAGGGAAAATAAAAAAATATTAAAATATTTTGATCGTAAAAGTTATTATTCTTTATTTCACGGGTATACGGCTACAAATAACTATACTCAACATTATTTTATTAATTAATTGTATATTTATTGAAATAATAAACTAAAAGACATGCTTAAAAAAGCGGAAAAACGAAAAAAATGTATAATTAATAACACTGCACTTTGTTTACACCATTATTTTGGTGAAAATACCAACACGATTCGGAGCCAATGGTCCCTTAATCAGGATAGAGTATAAATATACGTTGCAAGGCAAAGGATCATTGGCCCCGAAACATTTTGGTGTTTTCAACAAATTAGTGGCGAAAACAAAGTATATTTTTATTAAATATATTATTAATGTCATCACAAAATCATGTTGCTCTTATTGAAGAAAAAAAATGAAATAATACGTATTTTTTAGTCTTTAAATACACAAAATGGAATCACTGCACTCAACGCAAGAATACCTTGAATATCCGATAC
Source organism: Agrypnia vestita (assembly GCA_016648135.1). Classification (NCBI taxonomy): domain Eukaryota; kingdom Metazoa; phylum Arthropoda; class Insecta; order Trichoptera; family Phryganeidae; genus Agrypnia; species Agrypnia vestita. The sequence goes on along the minus strand of JADDOH010002518.1, from coordinate 76,466 downwards.
AGATTGGCTGAAATATTAAACAATGTGTGCTATTGTGTCAGCATGTTATTTTTGAATAATGGCAATTAGAGCAATACTTGCGGGATCCTTACTAAAGTCCGCCCTAAACAAACAGAATATGTAAGCGCCCCTCATCACTCAAGCCCCTCCCTTTCACCAAAACTCTTCGTCATTCGAAGATGAGTAATCTTTACTGTCAGTATAATAAGATGAAAGCCTTACACACGTGCGTAATTTTCAATGTAGATTAATGCATTTATTTTGTATGAAAATAGTATTTAAAAAAAGCGACTAAATATTAATAATTCTGAAAAATCAATTAAAACATTTAAACCATTGTCAATATGTAATGCTATTTAAACCGAATAAGGTAAATGATATTCATATTCATAGCTTCGTCTCTATGAGATTTCTATAATTAATCTTAATTAATTAATCATTCCTCTGGGGACAAAATCCTATAAACGTGTTCTTCCCGTATATGAAAATACTATTTAAACTATGTAAAATAAAGGAGACAAATAATTATGTTTGTATTTGGCTCCATCTCTAGGGATATGGCGATTATGCGGCCACTCGTAGAAACCATATAACAATCATCCCTCTGGGGACAAAATCCTATAAACGTGTTCTTCCCGTATATGAAAATACTATTTAAACTATGTAAAATAAAGGAGACAAATAATTATGTTTGTATTTGGCTCCATCTCTAGGGATATGGCGATTATGCGGCCACTCGTAGAAACCATATAACAATCATAAGTGCAAGAAACTTTTCTGTATTATATTGTTTTGTACAACTCAAATCAGTGGAATAAAACGTTGAGTATAAATCAGTGATGTAACGAATGTCATTTTTTGAGCATTCGCGAATGCGAATGCGAATGCGAATACGAATATTGAGTTTTTTTTTTTAATTTGGCACCAATTATGTATGGCTTAGCGGCTCAGTTTCGCGCGAGCGTTCCGTTCGCATCTTGTTCCGAGAATTTCCGAGTTGATCTAATAGAAGCATAAAGAATCATTTTGTTTGTTTAAAGTGTTTTTTTATAAAACATAAATTATTTACGGTATTTAATTGAAGAACATAGTTTTTGTTTGATTTTTGTTTTTAGTTTCATTCAAGAAGATGATTACCTAACATTAAAGACTGATAAAAGTTTCAGAGAAGAATTTGTTTTTGTTTTTTACATTGCATTATTATATTTTTTGTTTTCTAAGTTCTAATGAGAAGTTAATTGTTATTTAGTAGTGATATGGAATCAAACTTTATAACACAATGTAGAAGTAGATGGTAAATAAATAATACCAAAGTGATGTGATGACTGATAATGTGATTATGAGGTTAAGTTACTTTTTCTTATAATAAAAAAATAAGAAATGAATGGATTTTTTGTAGGATTTTTTATTAACCTAATATTATGTTTTTTCCGATGTTCATATTCGCAAAACATTCGCTCGAACTTTGCGAATGCGAATATGCAAAAATATGCGAATGTTCGTTACATCAAAAACTTTTCATCCATCCTGGCATCGTGCTTGAATGTTGCATCAAATTCTTCTGTGTTGAGCTGTTGTGCCGCTTTAGCTGATGCTTCAGATCCCACGCAGCTCGACCGTCAGGATGCTGCGACGTGTGATTCTGGGTTTAATGATAATACCTAATAAGATTGTAGGCCTGCAATACCGTGTCACAGGCAGGGTGTGACATTGCTGGTGTATGTTAGGAACTGACCTGCAATATATATATATATGTGTGTATGATGACTTGATGTTGCATCATGTGTACATTTATCAAGGTACATTTATTACACCACCTTGACGTTTTCGAAAAATCATTTTATCTGCTTTATACTGACGTTCTCAAAATAATTTGAGTTAGCACTCATTCCAAAGTTTCAAAAAGTAAGAGCAATTTGAAACTAGCGTGATAGAGTGAGTTACATTATTCTATTTATTACATTATTCTTTTGCGTTTTTCTCGAAAGTCTCCTTTTCAAAGTGGTGGAGATGTCTCAAAAGTCAATTTTGTTCAAAATTTGCGGTAAGATATGTACTTACATTATCTACGACATATCGAACGATTTTTTTGACAAAATTCCAGGAGGGCGGAGGAGGAGGAGAGAGATAGATAGAGAGAGAAGGAGGGATAGAGAGAGAGAGAGAGAGAGGGTATATATATAAGTATATATTGTACTATCGTATACCTATATATAGATACTTTATTTACTCTACTATCTATATATTTTTTTTTTTTTTAACTGATATCATTTGCATAAAAAATAAATTATATTTTTCGATATGTTACTTAATAGACTTTTCATAATTTATACGAAAATACTTAATTTTTTAGTTTCATTAAAACCCTGGTGACGTGATTAACTCCATCAGCCACGCGTGTCATGGAGAAGGGCCCTCGTACATAACTCATTTTGAAATTTTGAAAATAATTTGTTAATGAAAAATATTATACAATGCATGCGTTAAACATTGATAATTTAACAATTATTTTATGTGAAATAGTTGTGTAAAATATATATATATTTATGCAACTATTTCATTTTCGATGCCACGAGACGGTTTAACCCCTTAATTCCCGAGTCACTTTGTCGATACGATTGGTTTGGTGGAGCCAGGCTCCAGGAATTTCCAAACCTTCACGTCTATTGCTATCAATTTTAATGAACTTTACAATGGAATATGAAATGAGAAACACAGCGAAATAAACCCTAAACACTAAAATCAACACAGAAGATTATGAACTTGAAAAATTAAGATTTATTTTCGAATTAAATTAAAAGGAAAAATTAGTTTTTAATAACCCGCTTTATTATTATAGTCATTTACTGTTTTAACACCTTGATCACAAAATACGCAAAACCATAACTATGTTTTACCCTAGTATTATATCTAGTTAAAATAATAAGGAAATTTCCGATGCAATCTTCCCTAATTAAACCCGCCCTTCCGTGGTAAGAGGGTGCTTCCCGTTTTAAGGAAACTAATTCGGTTGGTACCTAATAGTGTAGTTTGTGATTCCAGCCTCACATCTTTCGGCTCTGGAAATTTTCGTAGTTCACCGCTTTTACTATTTATCGTTCGCCCAAGGTACGACCCTAAATAAATATGTCAGTGATGAAAATTATCCTCAGCTAACCGAACTAATTTGTAAATAGAAAACTCTCGAGGAAAGTGATTTTCGAAAAGATACGAGTGTAATATTAACTTAGGATGTGTAAATTGAAAAGGATGATGGCGGAAAAAAGAACCAGGAAGTATCGGAATAAGCTAAGGTGCGGATACCTTACATAAAGGATAGACTAAATAACGTTGGGATGATGATTCAGGTGCGACTGATGAAAGGGAATATTTTAAAGACAAATTCATTCAGTGGTAGATAATCGTCTATGGTTAACAATTAGATAATTTTGATAGAAAAAAAAGTGTCGGAATTTATTTAACAATGGTGTAAACTTCACAAATCTGGTCTCAAAATAAAGTTGGATCCTCAAAATTAAAAAGCGAAGTTACATTTTTATTGTGAACTAGTACGAAATGTCAAAAAATTTGTAGATGGTGAGCGAATTCAGGGAGTTTCACAGAGAGACGATAATACGTTGTAACATGAAATCAAGGTAAAGTAGATATTTTATATATTACAAGTCATAGCACAACTGAATCAAATTTATATATTTAATGTAAAAAAAAGGGGACGAAACTGAAGAATTTGGTTCAAAAGAATGAAGTTCTACAATTTTTTCAAGGGTACGCTCACTGATATGTATAGAGTGATTATCATGATTTCAGATTGAAATAAAATTAATTGGGACAAGAGGATTAAAAAATTGTAAATTTTTAAATTTTCACCGCATTTTATATTTCATAGATTTCAAGTACTAACTTGAAAAATAAGGCGCAAACCATTACACAAAGACAAGCGTAAAACTTTGTGAAAAAGTAAATACTAATATTTTTTCAAAAGACGTATTTTGTTGGAATTCATTTATTTGCGATAGAAAAAATCATAACAGGTAACGTTAATCTAATATCAAGTGAATTCGTGGTCTCGCATTTTCATACATATTTTCGCTACATGCCCCGCTATATGCTGTTTCCCGTTACAACAGAAAATAAAAGATGATAACTCCAAAAGAAAATATTAGCCAACCGATCGCTCTATATCGATGTGATGCTTGGTCTCTCACACAAAATAGGTTACGGCCCAATACGAATTGCCCTAACTGGTCTCTCACACAATATAGGTTACGGCCCAATACGAATTGCCCTAACTGGTGAATGTAGAAGATTAATGAACTTGGAGGTTTTGAAAGTGAAATCAAGGAAGGAGCAGTGGAGCAGGACATCAGGGGCGTGCAGTGAGAAAAAGAAGCATGACTATTATTTAAATAGGTATATATTTGGAAATTAAATATTTATCTGGCAGAATATTATGAAATATTAAGAAATGAATAATATGTTGATTATTGTGTTAGGAATATTATGAGATAAACCTCTTATTTGGGCTAATTTTCAAAATATATACATAGGAAAAAGTCTTGCTTCTTGTTCTCACTGCACACCTCTGCAGGACATGTAGCGAGAACAGATAATTCCCGCAACGTGCACAAAGCCTTCACACCCCAACCAACAGGATCAATATCGAGGGAAAGACCGAGACGAAGATGAACAGGAACTATCAAGGTAGATCTGCAAGAAGTACGGGAGTGCCCAGCAGACGGGCCACTCAGGCGATGTGAGGGATGGATGGTGCTCTATTGTGGCTGCGGTTATGGACCACCGAAGTAGAAGATATATTTACGAATTAAATATATGTTCTAGTTCAGCGTAGAAGTAGAAGATACAACTCGTATATAATATCCGAGTTATCTCAATATTCTGTTTTCGTATTCTGTAATTGGTCCTTTTCTGTCTTTCGCTCTGCACGTCCTGCTGCTTCCGGCAGCTCTGCATGAATCCTACTTCTTGTTCCTGTTGAAAATATTGTGTAAGGAATGGATACTTACACAATATTTCCTTTCCCTCACAATCACAATCACAATTCGAGCAGTGTCAGCGACTTCGGCTATTTAGCGAATCACTTCATTTCTTAGGAGATCGCTCAAGGAAATGCTAAGCGTTTTTATTTCCACGGCTCGCTGTGCTCTGATCGGTTTGTGCATTAGATTTGCTATCAGCGTTCAATATCATCGTCGGAAGTAGGCATTTCGAGACTTTAGTTTTGAGGCGTTATGGGATATTGGATTTCAAATTTCCTTTGATTTTCCCGAATGCTGCCTTGCCTAGTAGTATCCTTTTCTCATTTTTTTGGTTAAAATTATGTCCCCCAAACTGTACGGTTTGCTCGAGTTAGACATACTTCTTCACTTCCTGTATTCTATGAGTGGATTACCATAAATATTAATTTTGTCTAATATTGAATTTTTTTATAAGTACGCCTAAATAATTTTCTTTCTGAGTGGGACATATTCGATGTTATTTTTTTATTACACTCAATCTTCTGTAATTTTCCACTCGGTAAACAATAAATCTTTTCCTCGTCGATAAAGAAATATTGAAACGTTTTCTCTTCGTATTCGAGACGCAGAAACAACGGATCTAACCTTCGCTGAGTTTATTAGGGGCAACTTGCCGGGTTTAGCGAAGCCTGAAACGGAAAATAAACCTACAACACGTACCACCTGTTCCGTGTGCGAAGGAAAGGGTTCGGAAATGTTGCAGGATTTAGCCATATTCCGGTCCTCGGCGAGTGAAGCGGTATCTTTGCGAAGTCTACCGGCCGTGCTCACTCTACGTACCCTAGAGCATTTAAACTATGTTTCTGAAGACACGGACCGAATTAACAAATAAATAACTTACCCAATTAACATTTGAAATACCGTACCAACACACCCTCTCGTTGTAATTTTGTATGAACAGGCAGTTGGGTAATGTACTTCACACATTTGTCTACACTTTTTATTGTTTCTTATTTCATTTATTACGCAATTTAATTATTATTGTAACAATTATTATACGTAAATAAATTGAGTAGCTTCACATTGATCTATTTTTACTCCCTTTATATTAACTCGTGGCGTCTGCTCGCTTGCTTGCCGGCTTACCGTCAAAAAAAATTTGGATCGATTTTTGACCCTTTTCCCGTGATCCAATCGAGCTGAAACATGGCAAGTAGACTCGTGGCGACGATCAAGAAGATCTATCAAATTTTCATTAAAAAAATTAATGATTATAGTATAATTTCGGATTTTTAGAAATTTTATTGTTTTTTTCAAATTGGAATCATAAGCAACGGCGCGATTACGTCGCGGAATATTTTGTAAATTTGAATTACTCCGTCGGTATACATAATAGGTACTTCACTACGAATGTCGAAAATCTAAATTGACTGACAAATGTTTTTAGAATTTAATCTTCAAAGCATGAAGTGTCTTATCAAAGCTCAAAACATCTGACATTTTAGAAATATATTAAATTACTGTAAGTTTAGTGTTATGTTATATGTTTTAATTCGTCTTTAATTGTTGTTATATTTTACAAAGGAAGGGAGTATAATAAAAACTTGGTTTTTATGGATTACTTTTTTAAATATTTTACGCAAACACTCGTGGTTATTCATATTCTATATTATTATTATACAATCATGTCCCTACTAGAATTATTATTTTTATAAGTTGACTTTGGTAAACTAACGGTGATAATTTTATGTTTTTGATTATATTTCAATCACTTTGACGAAGAAAATGATTGTTTCCGGAATCGCTTGGATAAATATGAATATAAACACAAGTGGTTACGTAAACAAATTTTATATACAATTATATAATCTTATTTATTTATAAAGAGTTTAATACTAAAGGGGGAGATTCAAGATACACGCGGGTGTAGAAAGAAGATACTAGTTGAAGAACTTTGTACAGCTGATTGCATTGCATCTGACAGTCGTAGTTTGACAAACATTAAATTGCTAATCTAAAGTCAACTGCTGTAATATCGCCTCTAAAAGGCGGCTACTTCTATGATTAAGGTTTAACATTTCATCTTGAGGCTCAAATGCTAATGATGAATTCCAACCTCTCTTTGGGGGATTGAACATTGAAAAACATAATATGATTTTCACAGTATTTTTTTATTTCTTTGATAGTTCGGGTCACATAATCTTCTAAGAGCCAGTTGTTGATCAGTAGTTAGAGTAATAGTTAAGCAAAGGGCATAGATTTTACGACAACTGGTGTTTTGATTGGTTAAAAATGCTAAATCTATGCTTTCTGCTTAACTATTACCTATATTACTATAACTTCTGACCAAACAGCCAGCCCTAAGTGAACGTTTCCCTTTTGAATGTTGACATTCTTCCTATTCCTTTAAAAATATTTACGTATTAATTAATCAATTAGAAAGACATACAGAAAAATCGAATCCACAAAAAAATATTTGGCTGCTACCGGGATTCGAACCACGAATCTCCTCCTATTCGGGGTAGGCGCGTTATCCAATTGCGCTATAGCGGCCTCTTACATTTCCGGTGTCCCCCAGCGACAGTTACACAAAGTAATTTTTGCATACCGTACCAGAAAAGTGGACTGCTCTAAAAATGGATAATATATGTTAATCAAATAATAAATGAGACTTACGCATAAGTTGTCCTTGAATATAATATACTTACGTATGTTCAACAGAAGGAGAAGGCAACATCTTACGTAATTTTTTTCTCGTACAAAGTAGTGAACAAGTAATATTTGGTAAATTTATTCACCTGATTAAATTTAATCATTAGTATTTACTTCTTAAAAATCATTATTTGTTGTTTTTTTTTGTAATAGCCAAAAAAAAATTATTTCTATACCTGGAATTTGGTTATGGGTATAATAAATTCATGTATCTTGGGTAATATTTAATTGTTTTTATGCTTATTTTTTCTTTCATGGTGGTTTAACTTTTTTTCAATTTATGTAAAAAGGGCATTTCATAAGGTACGAAATTACGAATGGGACAGTTAAACATATCCTGTGTAAACGAAAACTTAGTTACCAAAGGAGTTACGCCCGGTGAGAATAAAAATTATTTAGTAATTGGATGATTTTATACAATAAATTGTAATAAAATAAATTGTTTTTAGTTGAAACTTATTAGGCTTCATATAAAACTAATATTGTATTGTAAATTTTCGATAAAGATAAAAAGGCGACGTCATGTCTATTTCCGTAGAGTTTCTTTTACATGCAACTTTCCTCGTTGCACGTTTGTTAGATACAGAAAAAACATTTTGTACTTTTAAATGAAATATCTACAATGTAGAATACGGATTTTTAAATCCGGTAAACCATTTTTTAATTTAAGAATTTTTATTTTTGAAAATGGTTTATCCAAATCGGATACGCTACATTATAGATATTTCATTTCTTCATAAATATATGATCATCGTTTCTGTCTCAAACAGACGAGTAGCAGAGAAAGTTGCGTGTTAGTCACGGAGAAGGAGATTCACGGAAATAGAGATGACGCAGAATTATGTTTTATTTTTCAAAAATTTTACAATAAAATAAAAGTTTTATATGTACCTTAATAATTTTCAATAAAAATTATCTCTTTGTAAAAAAAAAATACCCAATGTCTACCTAAATTTGACTCTTCCGGGTACTGCTACCACTTAACCAAAAAATTTTTTTTTTCGAAGGATGCACACACTTGGTGATGAGACAATATAATCAAATAAATAAAACTAACTTAGTTAAACACCACATATATTTATTTTCAAATCCAACCAGGTTTCGCTACGACTGTAGCTTCTTCAGGGAGAATCTTAACATGGTTGGTTATCATCTTTGAAAATAAATAAGTAGTGTTTAACAAAGTTAGTTTTATTTATTTAAAAATATCTTTATTGAAGACCTTTATTTATGACGATGGAAAAGTAAAAAAAAAGAGGGCGAAACCAATACCAAGCAATAAAAACAAAAAATTAGAGTAGCTTGTTGGTCTTGTGGTCGCGGGTTCGAACCTCACTCCAGACTAGCAAGTTAGTCCTATTTTCATAGCACAAGCGTTTAGCTTAGTTTGAAAATAGTAATAATATTGATGTGACACGTATTCCATGTTCGCATCTCTATTTAAAAAAAAAAAAAAAAAAAAAAAAAAAAAAAAAAAAAAAAAAAAAAAAAAAAAAAAAAAAAAAAAAAAAAAAAAAAAAATTCTCTCTACCAAACCGAAATTTAATCATTTTATGAGGGATATATTATAATGACAATAATGCTGTGACGTATCGTCAAAGATAAAATTGAATTTATTTTTGAAAGATAAATAAAAGTTCTTCAATAACTAATATAACTAATTTTACCCGACATTATTAATATAATTAACAAGAATATTTTTTTTACAACACTAACTGTTGAAAATTCCAACATGTTTCGGGGCCAATGGTTCTTTCATCAGGATACAAATTAATTATTAACAATACGAAATAATTTAAAATATTTAAAAAAAATGTTAAACTTGACTTCAATTAGTTGCGTCACATTTTTTAGTATTAGTTCTAATGATATTTTAGCTTCTAACGAATTTTCAAGGCATCTTTCATCGCGATCAACTTTTTCGCCCGCAATACAAAATTTTAATCAATATATTTTCGGTATTTTAATCCATTCCTTGTTTTAAAATTTATTTTTATATTTAATTATCACTTTTTATTTTTATATTACAACATTCTAACATAATAATTTCGTTGTCTGTCCGTCCGTGTGTCCTCGTATCTTCGTGTAACATCCGTAATTTCGATGGAATTCACGGCTAAAAAACGGCCGGAGATGTGGCTTGAACCCCGGGCCACCAACTCGAATTTTAGCAAAGACGCGAAACAATTTTCTGACATTTTTGACGAATTGCAGCTGGTATTATCTTGTTATAGGATAAATATTTAGCATAATTTTTTTTTTAGCAAAATTTTTGCATTTATCAAAAAAACACTTACTGAGTTTTTGGCCGCCACTATCTCATTTTTTCAATAGCTCGACAAACTGGCCATTCTATTGGCTATCTTTATCTTTATCTGTCACTTTATGCACTAACTCATCGGAAGAATCCGTTTGATCAAAGTCTTCTAAGTTCCAGTTCTCTTCTGAAGATTTTTTTTGTTTTAAATGAATGAGAATAATGTCACAATTCTAATATGTATTCAAAGAACCGAAAAACCGAGAAAGAATGGGCAATAATACCCTATAAACGTCCTGTTGATTCTTTTGTTATAAAAAAAGAATAAATTTTGAGAAAAAAAGAAAGAATAAAAAGAAGAAAAAAAATATATAAAAAAAGAAAAAACAAAAAAAGAATAAAAAGAAAAAAAAAAAAAAAAAAAAGAAGAAAAAAAAAGAAAAAAATATATAAAAAAAGAAAAAAAAAGAAAAAAAAATAAAAAGAAAAAAAAAGAAAAAAAAAGAAAAAAAAGGAGAAAAAAAATAAGAAAAAAAATAAAAAAAATAAAAAAAAGAATAAAAAAAGAATAAAAAAAAAGAATAAAGAAAAATTGAAACAAAGTAACGTCACATCACGTAAATCAGACGACCTTAGATTACCTTAAGTTGTAACTCCCAAATTCGCTATAAATATTCATCGTTCAAGCTTTCATCACACCCTGTCCCAATTTCATAATATTCCATCCCTGGTGATTCATATTCCGCATTTATACTGCCAACATAATGTCTTTTGTTTTAATAGCAATACATTCTGGTGGATATTCACTCACACAAAGTAGCTAAAATTCAACGAGCTCCATTTTACTTACGAATTTTATATGGTGGTATTATGGATATAAAAATAACTTCTTTCTTTAAATAGTGAAGGAAATTATGTAACCGTCACTAAAGGGGCAGATGATTGGCGAGTTTCCGGTCAACCAATGCGTCTTGATAACTTTTTGTTAAAAGCGATACGACATTCACACAAGGTTCCGTAAATGGAACTACTACACTTAAAATAAAATTGAAAAAAAATAACCCACAAAAACCAAGTTTTTATTATACTCCCTTTCTTTGTAAAATATAACAACATTTAAAGACGAATTAAAACATATAACATAACACTAAACTTACAGTAATTTAATATATTTCTAAAATGTCACATGTTTTGAGCTTTGATAAGACACTTCATGCTTTGAAGATTAAATTCTAAAAACATTTGTCAGTCAATTTAGATTTTCGACATTCGTAGTGAAGTACCTATTATACATACCGACGGAGTAAATCAAATTTAGAAAATATTCCGCGACGTTATCGGGCCGCCGTAATCAAACTTTTCAAATGATTCCAATTTGAAAAAAACCTATAAAATTCCTAAAAATCCGAAATTATACTATAATGATTATTTTTTTTAAACGAAAATTTGATAGATCTTCTTGATCGTCGCCACGAGTCTACTTGCCAAGTTTCAGCTCGATTGGATCACGGGAAAAGGGTTAAAAATCGATCCAAAGTTTTTTCACCCGGCAAGCAAGCAAGCAAGCAGACGCCACCAGTAATATAAAGGGAGTAATAAAGCAGCACACTTTCGAGATGTCCAATAATAATTTTCAATTGTCTTTGATTAATTGTTATTCTCTTCTTAATATATCACCCTTAATATTACTCTTAATATTAATATACGGGGAGTGTCTAAAATAATTTATGCGGATTGGAAATACGTTGAATATAAATTTAATCAATACCAGTTGACACCCGCTGTTGCACCGGTATCTGCTACCGCACGTCTCGCAGCCCCCCTTCCCCGTGATTTCAACCACACCACTCCCTCACCTCACCCCACAAATAAACTTATATTATCCGCCATGAAAAAGTACCCCTAGTAAGTTTTGCCTTTTGACTCTTTATCTCGCTAGACATTGCATTTGTCAGACAAAACATCGTCGTCTTAGCATTATGACGAATCAGGATCATCTCTTAACTCACGAGTCTGATTTCCTTCGTTCGTATTCATTGACGACCAAAACGTATTTTTAATTTTGCACGTCAATCTGTCGTGAGACGGGTCAAAACTTCAAAACGAGTCATTTTCAATAAAACATCTAAGTTAATACATTTCTCAATATTTGACTTAAAATATATATAAAATGTGTATTTTCGATTAGCTGAAATAAATGGCAGCCAAATTCACCAAGATTCTGGGTGCCGTTTTTGATATTTTTTAAATATTGTGTTATAAAGATAAAAAAATGTATAGGTTATAAGTTGATCAATCTATTGAGGTATAAAAAAATCAAAAGTACTTTGTAGAAAGACGCTTTTAAGGTACCTACAACCGCTTAATTGACTTCTGCTTTTTTCCTTTACTTCTTGTTTCTATTCTGCCCAATAACCAATTCATTTCCTGCTTATTTCTGTCTCTTCCGTCTGTTCTAAAGTCTGTGGCCCAGTATTGATTGAAATTAAATAACTTACATCAATTGATTCAGATGTCTAATATTATAATTTGTGCGATGACGGACGGAATCGCCACCACCGCACCCGAGTCGGGATTAGAAAAGAAATATTTTCCTTCCCAATCTCCGCCGATAATGATTGATATCCTGGAACCCGAAACACACTAATGTCAAGGCTAACTACGTACACAGCTGACAAATTTTACTTACAGCTTTTTCCTCGTATGTCGAGTACGGATTCATTCTCCAATTCTCCCGGCTTCGTCGAATCCGGAACAGATCGATCTCTCTATTACACAAGGCTGATGTGAAGTGATACTGCGTGTACGTCGGATTCGGATACCACACGAAAAAGGAATGTCAGTTCTCAGTAGAAAAGACACCAGCACACACCGCTTTCCAACTGCCACTGGTTGGATTTTTAAAAGGTTTAAATCCTGGCTCGCAATAGGCATAGAATACGTCGGATGTCAGTTTCAACCAATCAAAATCATTTCGCGGCCGGCGCCCGGCGGTCACGAAACATAATTCTTTAACGAAAAATTTTATTTTTAGAAATTTGTTGTATACGTAAGACAGAAACCGTATCCAGTAGATTCCTAGCAGAAATTATATCATATTTGTATTTTTTAAAGCCCATCATTTGAAATGATCTTAGCTGTCGTGGTCGCTATTTTGATTATGATGACTATATTGATTATGATGATTACAGTTTTTTTGACACTTTCTTGAAGTGAGCGATTAGCTGCAGACTTGCAGATTCGTCCATTTGGTCGGCAATCTTCCATGGGGGGAGTATCCCTCGACACTTTACTATTAGTATTTGGCTTCTGTCAGCCTCTCCATTGCATCCACATTCAAAGTATTTCAGGATTATTAAATAACTTTCAATAAAATAAAATTAAGACTGGCGCCGCACTGCGCGCATCTTCCGCCGTGTCTTTTCCGTACAATCGGCAAAGCAAATAAGTCAACCGATCATCCGCGTAGTGTGCTTGATAAGCGCAAATTTTATGGAAAGAAATGTAGCGGCGTTCCGTGATGAAGAGACACGGCGGAAAATCCGCGTAGTGTGGCGCCGCGCTGGCCTAAAAGAATTGATAGTTTATGTACCTTTCTACCATAATAGACTCATCGTGTAGTCTTGACAACAATTCAATGTTTACAGATAATCTAAAATGGGCACTCAGTTAAAAAAAACAATAGGCTTTTTCTTTACGTTTTTTATCCTCTCTTTCTCTTACTGTTCAAAGAAATTTTTTCTTGGCAACATACATCACAGCTTTCTATTACCTACAATACATCAGTGTTTAAAATTCAAATAAAAAACTTTTTTTTTCTAAAATAATCCGATCATTTCGAGTAAACAACTATTTATTATTTGATTTGCTTACTGTGGGTCTGTGGGTCTTGCAAATAATGTCAAACAAAAGAGCTCAGTGATAAAATTATAAATTTAATTAAAACACTTACATTTATTTATTGAAAATACATTTTGAAACATGTGAATTAAAAAAAAAACGTTACTTTTTTTTTAAATGTTTTTCGCTGGACAAAGATTTTTTATGTTTGTCTTTTTAAGTTACCCATATAATTTGTTTGATTTCATCTAATTGTTTAATAATATCATCATAATTTTATAAGTTTACTCGACAGGTGTTCCTTCTAAGATGCGTTGGCTATACAACACCCCCTTAAAGCTTCCGCACACTAAGTTCGTCCCAATTTAACGAGTATCTTGTTGTTGGACCATAGTATTCGGTAATTATGTCATATTTTAGCATTCGTTTATTTGCACTACATTACAAATATTTTAAGAGTTCGGTACCTACTTTATTTAGTTATTTTGCTTATTGTTCCGCGCAAAGAACAAAAACATCGAGAGAACATTGTTAACCACTCTATTTCAGCGAGTCAATGTGTGGGAATGTGAATTCGTAAAATAATGAGAGTTCAGAAAGACCAATCATAGACACTAATTTATTATGACAAGTGCTTATTAAATATTGTAACAATAAATGTTAATCTTCATAAGCGAAATCGCTCGCGTTTTGACCAATTATTATGTTTAACGAATATTTATACAATTTTGTTTATGGTTTAAAAATATTCACTTACAATTTATAATTTTCAGACTAATCATCATCCTCATATAGTTCCAATAAAAACTTCCGTACTTTAATTCCCATATTAAAATATCTTCGTCTCTATGAGACATCTATAATATGTCTTGATTTATGTTACTTCTGCTAATCCCCTTAGGTATCTCTTTTCGGCAGCCTGGATTCTTGATCTCATTTTCTTTATAAGGATCCATATTTGGCGACATATATGTGCACAGATTAAATTACAGTTTTGTCTTGACGCTTGACTCGTATTTCTTTGTCTCCACACTATAACACAAAAAAATTACTTTGAATTTATCGACTAGCTACGCTCTCTGGATGCACCTTTGGATTCTGACTGATTAAAATTTAATTTATATAATTCTTTAATTGTATAATAACTTTTCTTTTCAAACTTTATTTTAAATGGCTTAAAATTGGTTAATAAAGCGCGGAATTCCGTATATTAAAACGCGATGGAAAAGTACAAGAGATCTTGGGCTCGCATTATTATTTCTCTATTCCAACCTTTTTTAAATTTATAAATAAAAATAAACCTTCTTTAAATTGCTGGTGTAAGTAGCTTCTTGCCTCAAAATATCAACATTTTTATGGGTCTTCAAGGCGCGGATGTTACGAATATATTTCTTTAAAAACTTTAGGAGCTTTGTCGTAATTACATATTCAGTTATTGTGGTTTCGTTTTTCTTTTTCCCAGCTTCTAGCGAGATAAATCTCTATGTACTGATTTGAATTCGAATTAAGGGGAAATGAGGGAGCTCGGATCAAGGATTGATAGGCCACGCGCTAGAACTAGAATTGCCTTGGAAACTTGAAAAACAAAGAAAATACATAGTACATTCCTACTACATGTGGAACGTGGTTTGGTTGGCGAATGTGTTCACCCAAGTATTAAGAATGCATCATATAAATAGCTATCTGTCTGTCAGTGCCATGCAATCAGTTCTTTTAAATATGCTGCACTTAACTACAATTTCTACGATATATAATGTTTGTCGTAATATTCCTTGAATAATCATTATTTTAATATAAAAATTTAAATCAGTGATAATATTCTGTTAAATAAATATTAAATTTCGTTTATTTTCCAAAATATATATTTAAGAATCAAATAGGTTTCACCCATGTGAGAATGTACTCGTATATTTTTCATTTTCTCTACATCCAATATGAACCGAGTACCATATGTAGATAGGCTAAGTTGGAAACATGATATATGTTCATTTGTGTATAAGTTAAGAATAATGAAAATTTTTTTTTTTGTAAAACAGACAGAATTTAAAAAAATAGTGAATCTGGCTTTTTAACAGTCATAACCTTGATGTTCACCGGATTAATTCAGAAAATTTGATTAAAATTGGATTTATACAAGAGAAACTCGAACTTTTCTTCGGTAGCTTTTCAAAATGGATTATTTTCTAAAACATAAAATTCCTTTAGTATTTGACCCAGAGGAAAAAGTGAAAAAACGTGATACGGGTAACTGAAGATGAATAAAAATCTTACACCTATGGCCATTTCCTCGATTAAGAGATTAAGCCCGGCCGAACGGTTGCAAATCAGCCGTTCTTTCCAAAGGGGCACGTTTTTGGCAAATTTCACTGCAGGAGACCCTGCCCAACAATAACAAGAATACAGTTTTGCACCTGCATTTCTAATGCATCCCTACCATCGATAAAAATATAAAATAGCCGTGCGCTGGTATTGCCAGGCAGGTTATAGATACTGTTCGAAAGGCTCCAAAAGGCAGACATCTTCTAGAAAAACGGAAACAGTTTCCGCTTTTCTGGATTCTGGATTTTGGATTCTGCTTAGATATCGCCACCGCAGTCGGGTGTTCTCTTGCTGGACCAAGTTGGTATCAAATGGATCTTGCGTGAAGCTCGAGTTTCATCGTGTACTCATCTCCGAAACGACGCTCCGCCATAGCTCTTGCCGTCGAGCGTTTTCCGCAAGAGCTTTCGCCGAGTCCGTGAGCTGGGATCACCGAAAATCCCACAATACCGTATAATGACCGTGCCAGAGACCTAAGTACCTTTGCCAAATTTCTTTTGTAATTGAATTAAGAAAATATAATTATCGATTTATTTCTTCTTAAGGTGTCTCAAATGTTAAATAATGTATGTATGTAATATTTTTAAACATTGAATAATATCCAAATGTATTAAATAATCTGTACACCTCCTTTCTTTTAAAAAAATTTGGATGTTTTTTAAACATTTCTGTATATTTTTTTACGAAACAGCACAGAAGAAACGACTCCAGAGAAGCATCATAATCAGTAATATTATGTATACTACTGAAAATTACTAGTATTAAAAATCAGCTTCGATAAAATGACGTTTTACTTACACATTTTTTGGTACCTGCATTACTTGTTATCTTCCAAAGTTCCCCGAACTCAGATGTCATTATATTAAAATATTCTTACCTACTATAGTTTCCATCTACAGAAAAAAAAACAGTTTTGATACTATAACGTAAATCTGGGGATCGCTGGCCCCTACTCAACGGCTACCACATGGCCGATAGTGTCTTATGTATTATAGTGTTATTATTAGGTACACATAATATATTATATTACTATAGTGTCTAGGGTCACATAGTGGTTATCTGCTGATTCTCATACGATTTAGTTATTTTTTGAAATTGACAATGGAAATGTTTTTTTAACAATTATAATACAGTTTCTGCAACAAAAATAGAGTATTACATTTTTTCTTTAAAAATACTATCAAATATTATGTGTCTATCACAATGGCGAAAAGTTTGCCTCTAACACTAGTGATTGTGTCATAATTGAAGAAATATTCAATGTTCAATATAATGGCAATCAAATTGTAGCATGTATCGACTATAATATCCCTTCCACACATAGAACTCGACAAATTGTCACATTCCATCGCAACAATTGCAATACTAACTATCAATCAAATTCTGTGATACACAGAATATTGGGAACTTGTAATGAATATGGTTGCATGATTGACATTTTCGTCGACAGTCTGGAGAAAGTAAAGTTCACACTTAAAGAGGCAATACTGCTTCGTTACTGACTTCAGCTGTTAATATGTAATGGTGGGTAATATATATTTTTCGTACACATTGCTGCTTTGTACTTTATATTTTAAATTTTTGTACTCATGTTTTGGTGCTATTCCTGGTACTTTTAATAATTTGCTACTTGTAATTTATATTGTTTAATGTATGTTCTTTTTAATTTTATGATATATTTTTTTATGTAAAAGCCTATACGCATTGCTGCTCGTTACCTACTCTACATTTTTAATTTTTATACTCATGATTTGGTGCTATTCCTGAAACTTTTAATGTATGTGCTTTTTGAAATTAATTTTATACTCTTTATGTAAAAGCCTAATGGGCGTAAACAAATAAATAAATAAATAAATAAATCATAACACCATTTTGAAGACATGTCTCAAACAGGTGACGTGAATATGAAAAAGTATTGTTTAGCATCTTTTTTATGTTTACAATGTTGTCAGTATTTATTTTTAGGCAACAGCAGATTGTTTCATTTTTTTACAGTGCATGCCAATTTAAACGGATCAAAGAAATAGTTTCTGATGATTTACAGCTTGGTTTAAAAATATACACATCGCGAGCCACGATGTGTACATTTTCGTAATGAAAGGAGGGGACGTCAACTTAAATCCTTGTAGCTCGTGATTTATTTTGCGGCTTTTTGAATTCTCGCCCACTTTGAACACGATGGCTTCCATCCTCATTGCAGTGTTTGTATCTATGGAATAGATATAATACATTGTCTCATGTACTCTTAGTAGGGGGGTGGCTGTCAACCGGAAATGCGAGCAGTCGGTTGTACGAAACACTGTGAGTTCGACGGGCGCCTGCGCTCGGAGCTGAGAGTGATAGTGAGCCAGTGTTATACCTTTTTACCTTATAGTAATCCTTATTAGTGAGGTGTTGATCACTACACTCATCGTATCTACTCTCATCAAAATTCAATTATGAATTCTACGAGAAAAATAATTTTATTTTCTCAACATTTATTGTTGCAGAATATATCTGCAATAGACACTTTATTGAAACGAAAAATAAAATAAATAAAGAGGCATCGCTAATATATGGTACACAGTAGTGATGGGTCCGCTCTGTACTCACTACTACACTTTGATGTGTAGTGCACACTACAAACTATAAACATCAAAGTTATTGATAGTATAAACTTCAAATAGTACACTTCATTTCAAAGCAAACACTACAAAGTACATACACTTCAGTGTTCAGTGTCTTCATAAAGTTATCGAAAGTATGAGAAAGAAGAAATTTTTGGGAAGTTAAACGAAGAAATCTTGGGAAACTGTAACAACCCCCCCCCCCCATGGTTTGAAAAATTTTGGGAGCTATGAAGAAATTTATGTAGCTAAACGAAGAAATCTTGGGAAACTGTAACAACCCCCCACCCCTCCCCCCATGGGTTTGAATGAAAAATTTTGGGATCTTGAAGAAATTTATGTAGCTAAACGAAGAAATCTTCGGGAAAACTTAACACCCCCACCACCCCCCCCCTGGTTTGAAAAATTTTCGGGGAGCTCTGAACGAAATTTATGTATGCTAAACGAAGAAATTCTGGGAAACTGTAACAACCCCCCCCACCCCATGGTTTTGAAAAATTTACTTGGGAGCTATGAAGAAATTTATGTAGCTAAACGCCAAGAAAATCTTGCGGAACTGCTAACAAGCAACCCTCCCCCCCCCCCCCGATTCCAAAAAAATTGTTTTTGGAATCGAATGAAGAAATCTGGCTGTCGACCTTTTTTTTTTAACTCGCCAAATTTTTATTTGGAAATAAAATACTTCACTTCATTATTATCACAATTACTTCACTTCATTTACTTCACTTCAATTACTTCACTTCAATTACTTTACTTCAATTACTTCACTTCATTTACTTCACTTCATTTCGTAGTACTACAATTACTTCACTTCAAGTAGTTTTTACTACAATTGTAGTGTACACTTTGTAGTCTTCAAATTGGTGAACGTGTGTGTTGTACACTTCATTTTGAAATGTAGTTTTTCCCTTCGCTAGTACACAGGTATCGGAGATATTTTTAGGTCGTTGCGCCTAAGCGATTCTCTGTATAATTTTACATAACTTATTTGTACCTTAATGCTTTTTACTAACTTACTTACTTACCGTCACGCCGTTTCCTCTCCGGGGTAGGCAGAGAGGGCAGAGCGCCACACTCTTCTGTCTTGACACACAACTCATCCACATTTATATGTCTTCACATACAAGCTCGACGATTGTTGAGGCTCCAACCTCAAGTATATGGTTAATATGGTCGTGCCACAGTTTTTTAAACAGTTCTTACAGTTTTAAGTAAATTCTTCTAAAAAGATATATTTGTTTATATTTATCTCAAACACATTGTTGCTATTAATTCGAATCTAATTTTATGATGAAATTTATTTATCCTAATTAATGATTTTTTTTAAATACCATTTTTCAAAATAATTTTATTATGTATATCGAATTCCTAACTTTATTATGCATTATGAAAATTAGCATTATGAAAATCTATACAAAATTAATTGAATCTCGGAAACTATTGGAAATACTCTTAGGAAACGACTGATGGTTAAATTTAGTTGGTTATTTATAATATTTGGATACCTTTAGCGTGCTTTATTTATTTCTAATGATTCCAAATTATACAATAAAAGACCAACATTATTTAGATAAAGGTAAAATATTGGAAATTGACGCAAATCTTTTATCAAAATTGGGATCATTAAACGATTCGAAAATTCTGGAAGAAATATGATTATTTAACCATCCCAAATGCTCTGTTAGTCTTGATATTAAAATTTGACCAGTTTTTTCTTAATCTGGTTGAAATTTCAAAATCTGTATGTCTCTTAATAGTAATCTTGTTATTATTTTTGAATGAAGCTGGTAAAATAAATAAACTCGAATGGTTATATAAACGCGATTCATTATAAATCTGATTAATTTAATTAAATAAAAAAATTAACACGTACAAATATTCAATACTTCGATTTTCTTCCGTGTGGGCATCCAGTAGTTAACTCTTCAAAACGGGAATATAAATAAGACTTACTTATAAGAAGTCTTCAAAAGTTTAAATTTACCCTTTCGCTTTGGAATTTATTTTTTTGTGATAAATAAATTAATATTTTCTGGAAATTCATATAAATTAAATGCCTTTGTCCAATTGATTTTCAGAAATCTTAGGTTTTCCTTGTTTTTCACTCTTTTTACTCCCTCTATATTAACTCGTGGCGTCTGCTTGCCTTCTTGTCTTCTTGTCTGACGAAAAAACTTTGGGTCCATTTTAAACCCCTTCCCCGTGATCCAATCGAGCTGAAATTTTGCAAGCAGACTCGTGGCGACGATCGAGAAGATCTATCAAATTTTCGTTAAAAAAAATTAATAAATTTTTGGATTTTTCATATTTTAACTGGTTTTTTCATACAACTTGTCAAGTCTGCGTCTCGTTTCGCGTCTGATAGACGCGAAACCTGCTTATAGTATAATTTTGGATTTTTGGAATTTTTTTATTACTCCCTCGTAGCGTCGCCCAACCGAAGCCCATCGCGTAGGTTAAGCGAAAAAAAAATGTTTCAACTAGTAAATGAGAAAGGGAGTATAATAAAAACTTGGTTATATGAGTTACTTTTTTCATTATTATTTTCACGGTGATAAATGCTTTATTGCACTAGTTGAAAGTAATAAATATTCAATAGTAATAAACATAACACATTTTCCTGCCAGTTTTTACAAAAATAATGTGAGCCGGTGTTTTCTTAATGAACGAAATCTTACAACACACGAGTTTCAACAATATTAAAAATTATATGTTAACAATATTTGCTCTTCAATGAATGAAATAAATGTCTAACTCTATTACTCAAGAATTGATACCGCTCTAAGTGTTTTTGTTTCCATTTGTTGTTCTTGCCAAACGACAAATGCAAAAGAATCATGGAACGTGCTGTAGGCAGCAAAGTCTGATTTTGTATTCAACATTTAATTTAAAAGAAAACACGCAATATACCACGTAACTTTAAAAATAAAAATAAATAAAATGAGCCCCCATCTAAAATGTTTCACTTTTTTGTACGTAATTTTGATACAAATATGTGTTAATTTCTTTCTGATTTATTCAATATATTTTCTTTAAATAGAGATATAAATAAACACGGAATACGCGTCGCATTATTATTCTTATTATTTTCAAACTAAGCTAAGCGTTTGTGCTATGTAAATAAGATTAACTTGCTTTTATACTGGAATTGGGCTCGAACCACTGACCCCCTTTCCAGGATAATCATAATCATTTAAGATAACCATAATCACAAACCATTACACCAACAAGCTACTATATTTTTTAGCTATGTTATTCAACTGATATGGCAGCCCAAGTCGTATCCTTTAAACCGATCTAAGACGAAGATCCCAAATTTAAGCTACTGAGATTTTTTTATGTACGTGTTTAAAATCATTCTAAAGTAGTTTTACAAATTTTATTCAGCCAATTTGCATTCAGTGTGAGGTATTGGACTTTTTATAATAATAATGTAAAAATTTTGAGATGTAACATATTATTAAAATTAATTTTATGTCTTCCTACTTTCAACAATAAATTCTTTCAAATGGCAATCATAACATGAGTCGCAATAGATATTCTTAAAAAGTGGAGCATGAATATAAATTCATTCATCATGAGTAATAAAAACTATGGCAAAATGATAATCAATATTTTAAAGTACTATTCCGTGTATATTTTTTTATTTTATTTATTTATTTATTTAAAAAATCCTTGTTTACAAATAAAGATACTTAATACTAATTTAACAATAAAACATAAGATAAAACATAAGATAAATTACATATTTTTTTTGTTTTGTTTAATTTGTGGATTATGCCACTCTACTAGGCTACGCCTGTCCCAGAGTGGCGTTATAGAACACAATTATAATATTTTTTCGAGTTCGTCAGTAGTATTTATTTTCATAAGGTAGTTATTATGTATCTACAGAGTATCAAGTGGAATGTTAGTGAAAGTTGAGTTAGTCATAAGTCCAAGTGTAAATATGTGTAGAATAATTGTTTAATGTAAAAAGGGTTAAAGTTTTGTTTAAGATTATTTTTTTATTTTCCTTAATTAATTTATATAGGTATATATTTTTATTTAAAGACATTATTACGCAATTACAGTAAGTAAATTTTCAGTTGCTGTTCTACCTTTGGAGGTAAGCCAGTTGTTTGCTAAAGCTTTTATTTTATTAATTGAGTATATTCTGATTTCCGGGAAGTCTGTTTTAAATATGTTAAATATTTTAGGCCCTATGTATGAGTAATTTTTCTGTCCATGTGTTGTCTTAGTTTTTGGTATTTCGTCAAGGTTTCGTAATGCTTGTCTAGTATTATGTGAATGCGAGTTACTGGTTGCTGTTAGGTGGTTTGTGTTTTTGATGTAGAAGATGAGGGTAGACTTAACGAACAGCTGTCTAACGTCCAGTACATTAAATTCTCTGAATTTATTTATTTTTTTATTAGTATTTAAATCTAATATTTTTGTAAAATTTTATTTCACTAACTTGTTGCGATTTCATTTCAAACATCCTAATGTTAACTATCAGCATATTAATGTAGATATTGTGTTTTGCAATTATGTGCAGTTAATTTTACGATATTTTGCAAACGATACTATCATCACTAGGTGCCTCTGACTTCAAGTCAACAGCCAAAGTTTATAATTAAAAAAATTAATGACTTAGGCTCCTATAGCGCTTTGTAGGTCCAAGATCGCAAGCGGTTTGCGGTAGGGAAGTGGCTGAGAGTAGGGTAGGGAGAAGGATAAGGGATGAGACTCTCTTGGTGTTTTCATCGAGAGAGATAAAAAGTTCCGACTGTTAGAATATAAGTTTCGATAAAACGTGTTACAATATTACGACAGATAAAAAAAATATTTTATTAAAAAAAATACACATGTCACATTCGTAACATTTGGTAGAGAAATTGAAAAGGGGTTGGCTAATAAATGCTTCCCTGAAATGTTGACGAAATTCAGGCTTTTGTTGAAGTTTTAGGAACGTGCAACATCGACATATTTCTTTGATGACATGTCTCACAAAATTAAACAATTATAACAATAAACAAAGTTTTCTTTTCATGCGTGTTACTTATTTTGAATCCAGGGTGTTAGTTTGACGTGAAAGGTGATTTTAACGAGAAAGGTAAATTTGTAAGTCTAAAATTTGCAAATAGCAAGTTATTCGACTTATATGGTAATGCAATATTTAAAAGTTTTATTGCTTTGTCATTACACGAAGACATACGAGGGGTATTAAATTAAGGGCAGAAAAAACAAACAAAAAAAAATGTTTTTGATGCAGTCACCGAGGATTGCTAATTTAGAATGTACTGAATTTGAGATTTTATAGTAAACTAGTTGTACGTACTCGGCGTTGCACGGGTTAAGGATGAAAAATAAGTTTGTTGGAGGAAAACATAGGTTCCATTGTTTTGCAAAGCCTCTAATAAAAATAATGTTTCCATTTAATTAACGCTCAGATGGATGGGATGTTTGGGAGGGAAATGTGGTATATGTTACCTGCCGGGTCCTAAAGAATAAGTATGCAAAATTTGGGTCAGATCGGTTGAAAGGTACATATTTGCTTGAAAATATATCAGGGGGAGGAGGTGGGGTAAAGGAGGTGGGGATAAATGTCACTTATGTTATCCGCCGGGGCCTAAATATTAAGTATGCCAAATTTGAGTCAGATTGGTCGAACGATACAGATTTGCATGGAAAATACCTATATCAGGGGGAGGAGAAGGAATAAAAGGGAGGGAGGAATTGTCGTCTTTGTTACCCGCCAGGTCCTAAAGAGCATGCAACATTTGGGTCAGATCGGAATAATGGTGTTGATTTGTACAGAGAACAGACATCGAGTTTTATAGGTATAGAGATATAGGACTATCTCTTTCGAAATCATATTTTCAAATATCTGTTAAAAGCAAAGGCGGCAATATCCATCTCTACCCCAGGGATGTGTTGTGAAATGGTGGAATCATAAGGAATTACGCACTATCGAAATCTCTCGTACTGTCTACCATTTCCTTGAATATGAATGAGACGTAACGAATACTGATAAACGCTCGGCGGCGTCGGGCGAGCAGACAGTTTTTGCAATGTAGCGACAGTCCACAGACAAGCGAGCCGTGCGGGGGTGTGGCCAGTGTATTCCAGCGATAGTTAATAAAGATAGTTTTCTAGCGCGAGCCTGAGCAATTTCGGAATATTTTTTTTTTATCCAGTGCGACATTACCAGCAGTAAAACCGTAGCAGAAGCAGCGAGTGTAAACCGAGTGACAGATATCGGAAAATTGAGCAGCGTAATCACGTAAGTGATCGATGCGATAGAAATAGCATAATAACAAGTATCTCACGGACGGGTTACTTGAGATAATTAGTGCGAAATTCTTATTGGATAATTTTGTATTATATACAAATGTATTATATATAATATACATTTTTTATCCTAACGAAGGGGCCATTGGCTCTGAAACATGTTGATTTTTTTCAATAAAAAAGTGATGTAAACAATGTTTATTTCTATTTATTGTAACATTTTAATGTTCAGAAATTAATAGTCTAAAAATAAATTGCACTTAATATTTTTTTTAGAAAAACTTATTGAAGAAGCCAATGAACGTATAAATCACAGTATTTCTGTTTGTATGAAAGCATATATCAATCTGATAACATATATATAAAATGATGCCTAGTTTACTTCATGTTTAAAACTATTTTACGACTTTTTCTACAAAATATATCTCAAAAATGTGTAGAAAGATCTTCCATCATTCCGATATGTTATAAGAAGATCTTCTGATGAGTTTACCTTCTATCTATGTTCAATAATTAATTTTACGAAGCATTAAACTCAAAATATTTTAAAATTAGTTGATTCTCTCGAATTCAATGTGTGTGGGCACTTCATTCTTTCTCAAATTAACCTTAAACATTTAATAAAGTGGTTTAACAAAAACTAACTAACAAATTAACCTCGGGTAATCATTTTTATATTTATTTATTATTTATAGTTTTTGTGTTTAGTTTGTAGTACTCCCTGTTTATATTCAATTAAATTTTAATAAATATTATTATTAAGTTCTGCAGGTTAGATGTTATTTTAAATGCTGATTCGATTGTAAGGCCATTATCAAACAGTGGATATACCACATAAACATTATAAAGAAGTGGATTATAGGTACGTAGTATATCCATTGTTTGATTATTTTCCTTACAGGCCGAAACAGCTATCACATTTAAAATAACACCTAGCCTCGTGTAACCATTCATACCCGGCCCCAAAAAGACACATTGTTTCACTTTGTTTCAATTGGAAATAATCGTAATATTTATTTACCTATACAAACTCGTATTTAAAAAGTTTACGTCTGCTTTTAAATTACTACAGTAAACGATTTATTAAACGATACGCATAGCCGTCACAACTACTGAATACTCTAAAAAGTGATGATGATGATGAAAAAGACAATGATCCTATGATTATTTTTGATTTATTTCCATACATCTGACTACATATAAATTCAATCTAAAATTAGTAACAATACACAAATGATAATTAATTACATTTACATTTTTTAAAGATATGTTAGGTATACTTAATAATTTATTCATCACAAAGATTTGTAAATTTATGCTGATATTATTATTTGCAAACTTAAGGCCCCGGACTCCGAAAAATCGCTAAGCCTGCCTAAGTTCAGAGAATTTTGAACAAAATATTTTTTAATTTTTACTTCCTTTCTTTTAACTCGTGGCGTCTGCTTGCTTGTTTCCTTGACGAAAAAACTTTGGATCGATTTTTAACCCTTTTCCCGTGATCCAATCGAGCTGAAACTTTGCAAGCAGACTCGTGGCGACGGTTTTTTGGGAAGAAGTCAAATAATAAAGAGATATTTTTAGAGATTTCTGACATAGATATTTCTCTAGAAATGTTACATTTTCAGTCAATCAATTATTTAATTACATGATGGTAAACTTAATTTACAAAGAAAGGGAGTAAAATAAAAACTTGGTTTTTATGGGTTACTTTTTTACCCCCTCTATATTAACTCGTGGCGTCTGCTTGCTTGCTTGCCTGCTTGCCGTCGAAAAAACTTTGGATCGATTTTTGACCCTTTTTCCGTGATCCAATCGAGCTGAAACTTTGCAAGCAAACTCGTGGTGACGATCAAGAAGATCCATCAAATTTTCGTTAAAAAAAATAATAGTATAATTTTGGAATTTTATAAATTTTAATGGTATTTTTTAAATTGGAATCATTACCAAAGTTTGATTACTACCAACGGCATCGGTGACCCGATTACGTCACGGAATATTTAAAATTTGAATTACTCCGTCGGTAGGTATAATAGGTACTTCACTACGAATTTCGAAAATTTATGACAATTGGTTCACAGATGACAGCACACTTCGGTTTTTTGGGAAGAAATCAATCTTGACATGTTTCATTTTCAGTTAATCAATTATTACATGATGGTAAACTTAATTTACAAAGAAAGGGAGTAAAATAAAAACTTGGTTTTTATGG
Organism: Agrypnia vestita; assembly: GCA_016648135.1. NCBI lineage: Eukaryota > Metazoa > Arthropoda > Insecta > Trichoptera > Phryganeidae > Agrypnia > Agrypnia vestita. The sequence continues at coordinate 49,271 of JADDOH010002518.1, read as the reverse complement.
GTTAGTTTTTTGATTCGATAATTTTGCATCTACTACACACAATTCAAATTCTAAAATATCCAAGCTCCTGATATGTTTACAAAGTAATTTTTTTCTCAAGATTCAGAACATTTTAGCGTAATCATCGTATTGGTATATATTATGTTTTATATATATTTAGGTTTCTTGCGGTTTGACCTACGTATTTAATGTGGAGATTGTGACAGCAATTACGAAGTTCAATTAAGTTTAAATTAAAATAATCATGTTGCACCAAAAAGTAACTGTCGTATCAATTAATAATGTGAATATCCGTCTTCGAATCAGGTGATTTATTTATTTAATACACGGTACGACGTACCATTAAAATAAACAATGTATATAAAAATGTATAGATTGATAGGTAATAATAATAAAAAATTAGATAAGCTATAATTCTAACAAAAACAATTAATAATAAAAAGATTTATAAAGAAAAACAAAACATTAAGCGAATGACATAAAGTATAACAAAATTACATCAAAATGAAATAATTGTTATCAAATCAAATATGAAACTCGAGAATCAATAAAACTACAACAAATTAAAATAATAGTAAACAAATTAAGTCTGAAATTCAAGAAGCAACAAAATTACAACAAAATGAAATAATTGTAAACAAATCAAATTTGAAACTCACGAAACAATAAAAATGACAACAAATTAAAGTGAAATATGAAATTCAAAAAGTGAAAACAAAAGATAGACATGATTACGACTCAATCAATGCGCGTCTCGATCAATTAATTTGGGATCATAAGCCCACGCATGGTGACATTGGCACAGCCATTCACCATTAATACTCAATTTAAAATGATCTCATCGCTGCACGTATCTCAAAGAAATTATCAAAAAATATAATTATAATATAAATATTAGGTCCTTACATATGAAATTGGCGTTTAGTATGGGAGGAACATAAAGCCGATTTTTTTTTATTATAATATATTTATTTAATCAAAGTATGTACCATTGCTATCTATGCACTTTTGCCATCTCATAGGTAGTTCATCGATCCCTTTACTAAAAAAACCATTCGGACGGGAATCAATAAAATCTTTGAAGGCGGTTTGGACTGCCCCATCGGAGTTGAATTTTTTCCTTTGCAAGAAGTTATCCAAATTTCTAAAAAAATGGTAATCTGTTGGGGCAAGGTCCGGAGAGTACTTTGAATGTCTTAGACATTTCAATTGAAGCTCCTCTAATTTGGTAGCCGTCTGTTGTGCAGTGTGTGGTCTAGCGTTATCATGAAGCAGCAGTGGCCTAGAGCGATTAACCAGCCTCGGTTGTTTAGCAGCTAGCTTTTCCATCATGGTTTGCAGTTGCTGACAATAGACATCTGCCGTAATCGTCTGGCCAGATTTAAGAAAGCTGTAGTGAACGACACCAGCACTAGTCCACCAAACGCTCACAAGTAACTTTTTTGGAGTCAATTTTCGCTTGGGGCATGGTTTGGCTGGTTCGGCAGGGTTCAGCCATTGCGATGAGCACTTCCGATTATCGTACAGGATCCACTTTTCATCACAGGTAATGATTCGATTTAAAATCCCGTCATTATTGTGCCGGTTGAGTAATGCAACGCAGCAGTCAACGCGCGTTTGTTGATTTGCTTCACTCAATTCGTGAGGTACCCACCTTTCAAGCTTTTCACCTTACCAATTTGCTTCAAGTGGATTAAAACAGTTTTATCACTAACACCGCAGCCTGCAGCTAACTCGGATGTGGTTTGCGATGGATCCGCTTCCACAATAGCCTTCAATTCTTCATTATCAACTTTGGTCTCCGGCCGTCCACGGGGCTTGTTCTGCAGGTCGAAATTTCCAGAACGAAAACGTTGGAACCAAAAACGCACTGTGTTTTCTTTTGCGGCACCGTCGCCATACACATCATTAATTCTTCGAGCCGTTTCTGCAGCACTGGTGCCACAGTGGAACTCGTACTCGTAAATAACGCGATATTTTAAGTTTTTCATTTTGAAAACTGAGTGACGCAAAGAAAAAAACAATTGAGGAAAAAACAAATGAATTATAATTTTCAAAACACAAATACATGAGTAAATAGCTGTATAAATTTGGATTTGGAATTCCTAACCAAAGAGAAGATATTTGAGATCAAATTTGCCAGTACGGCAAAACGCCAATTTCATATGTAAGGACCTAATATATGTTCATAAGATTGCGTAACACACTAACCATAGATAATTTAAAAATGGTTTATTACGCTTCTGTCCATGCACTACTCCAATATGGAATCATTGGATGGGGAGGGGCGTATAATAACATCATAAACACAGTGAAAGTAATCCAAAGATCAATTATAAAAGTAATATTAAAAAAAAGAAAAACCTTCTCTACACAATTACTTTTCTCTAAATTCCAAGTTCCAAAATTAGAGAATGTTTACAAAAAAAACGTCAATTATACAACTAATTAAAGAAAACATAACTGCTAAATTTGAAAAAACACATCATTAAGATTCAAAAATAATTTTAAAATCCCAAAATATAATACCAAACTGTGTCAACAAAACTACATATACTTGGGCATAAAAAACTTCAATAACCTACCTACAGATATTAAGAAAATCGATGACTTACAACAATTAAAGAAAAAAATAAACCAACACTTTAGATCGATACAATTTGACAATGCATAACAAGACATATAGCTAACAAGACATATAGCAATGACATATAGCTAACAAGACATATAGCAATTGACAATGCATAACAAGACATATAGCTAAGGAACAAATAAGCCAAATCCAAAATAAACTAATAAAGTGTAAGCCCCTCACCAAGCACATGAGCAAGTCTCATTTTTGGAGAGGCAAGGCAATAAAATAAAATGTATCTAAGTAGATTGTAATAGACAAATGTATTATGATTTAAATGTAGTTTTAATATTAAATAAAATAAAAAAAAAAATTTAAAAAAACATTGAAATGTGTACTATAAATCTTCACTTACATCTTTTCGGAATAATTATACATATTTATCTCCCCAGACGACAGTTTGATGGCCATTTGTACTGCTGGCAGAGCATTTGGTGAAGAATATGAATCAACTCTCAAAAAACCAGCGAGCATTTGTGGATTAATTGGTAAACAGGCACAGTTTATATCATCTTTTACTACTGAATGTTGCTGAAAAAAAGTGACAAAATAATGAATTATAAATAAGTAGCTGTTGAGCCATAGGCCAAGGGTGACTCATATATGAGGTGCGCCATACATGTCACAGCGGGAGTTCCACTGCTACTGCTGCGTACACACACACTGAGTGGTACCAAAAATGTGACCTGAAATCTTTATCCTGCCGACATCTGTCGATATTTATCGATAAAACAGGTGTTGGAAAATGATGGAAATTGATGGAAAATGCAAAAATCAGTGTATTTTTCTTAATTATTACTCTTACTGGTGATCAAACAACCGGCCCATAGTTATCTTATAAACAAAGCTTAAATAACCCTAGTGTAGCAGAATATTATTCTGAGATTAAAAATCTTCTGCTGCTATCTGAGCGTACATATAAAGACTCTGCATATTGACAGAGTCCTGCACGGGGCTTATTTTGAAGTGACTGAAATATCAAAACCAAAATATCTTCCAAAGGATTATTAGACGCGATCAAAAGAGCTAAGGAAGAATGGATAGAGACAATGTGAAGAGTTAAAACAATATGATCAGATCCATAATGCATTTAATTTGCATAAGAAACTGAAAGAATTGGCCTTAATAGGAAATCTAAACCAACATGTCTCACAAAAGAATCTAATAATTTGATATTGGATGATTCTGTAATTTTAAAAACATGGGAGGATTATATTATAACTCTCTTCCAAGACTCACACACCAGAAACTAATCGATGTCCTGTAATATTAAAATCAGAATTGTTGCATACTATCGCAAATTCTAAGACTAGAAAAGCATGCGGACCTGACGAAATTCCTATAGAGATTATCAAATTAATAAATTATAACTATATTAACTGCCTACTTAGACTATTTAATAAAATATACGACACAGGATTATCCCGCAAGATTGGTTGAAATCACTGTTTATCACTCTATCCAAAAAGCAACACCCGAAGAAGTATAATGACTATCGCCTTGTAAGTCTTATGAGCCATGTCCTAAAAATATTTTGAAAATAATGCATGCCAGAATAAAACATAAGAGCGAACGTAACCTAGATGATACTCAATTTGGGTTTAGGCTTTGGTACTTTGGTTGGTGGTTAGGATTTGGTACCCGTGGAGCGTTGACAAACTTTATATATACTGTCACGTGTCGTGCCTGCAGGAGGAATTAATGAAAACGCTGGAATTTATACAGATTTATCAATTACTGATTAATTAATTATTTGATGTACATACAAAGTTACTTAACACTATTAAATCCTTTAAATTAAACTGTTTCGTAATTTATCACTTGTGAATAGACACTTTATAATCGCATTAATACTTTATTCACTATTCACTAGAATATTCCATCCACTTTTCGCACGTATTATTCGCATGAATTTTTATTTTGCTACACAAGTAGGAACTTCGCTAGAACATTCGCTGCCAAATTATCGCACGGTTGGCCAGCCCGGCCTCGCGGCTGACTTCGCTTATGTTTCGCTGTCAACGTGCTCCAACAACAAGAACTACTTTACTCCCGTTTTTCATATCTTGTTTTTATCAGACCAATGCTGGTATCAAACCCTCTATCCCAGTGTTTAGGAGATGCTACTCTGGCTTCTAGACTCTTGTAGAATGGTTTAGATGCTTCCTGAAAGCTGTAGATCATTAGAGACCGTTCTCGATGCTTCGATAGTGTTGTTGTGACACGTGACAGAAGTGCGCAGTTCTTTTTAGCCACGTTACAATACGTAATCTACCAATAATAAATTTTACCAATATAAAACTGAATACTCCGAAAAAAATACCTACCATATATTTTTGAAATCGAAGATACTTGGATTTGTCGAAGAAATAATCTTCATTAGGGTCTACATCCAAAGACAAAGATTCTTCATTAGGTGTGCGCATAATGATCCGCCATGTAGTGGCCATAATCATATCTAAAATTAGTACAAAAATCAATGTAGGTACTGCTTAATACGACAAATAATCTTCGTCAATTTTTTTCATAAACATTTATTTATTTAGATTATAAAATTATTATTCATACGCTACCATGATTATTATATGGAAGATCCAATTTCACGACGTGGTCAGGTAGAATGTCAAACTTGGCATAAGTTTGGAAACAGTGCATGAAATCTGAATAATACTCGAGGGTACACATAATAGTGTTAGTTAATTCTTCACCATCCTGTTCCAGCTGAAATGGAAAAAATATTACTATGTACTATCCTCGAAAGTCAATTTGCATGTTACGAAAAAACAATGGATTTCGTCTTCACAATTTTTTTAATGTTATTTTCTTCATCGCTTCATGAATAAAATTATCATTTTCAAGGAAAAAAACTTGGTTAATTTGAAATACATAATTTTCATCATAAACAAATACACTTTTCCTTTGCATCATTAAAAAAATAAATGGTTTTTATGTTTTATATAGTTTAAGAACATAATATCCCTATATATTTATGTTGAAAAAAATTTGATCAAATATTAATGTGAGAAAATTAATGATTGAATGAGTTCTCAATATATGTTTAAACAATAGATTCAAATCAACTTAAAATATTTTTCTCCTAGAGTTACATACAGGATGGTTTACATAAACTTTATTCACATTCGAATGAGGGGTGGTAATCTAAATTTAACTTCAATTCTTATACATTAGCGAATAGGATTTGAAAAAGTCTACCTGGAACGGTAATGGGTAACTATGAAGTCTGGTGAGAGCCCGTGGATGAGGATAACACCAGAGCAGTTGTCGGTGGCCTAATATCACTTGGTAGGGGAGGGGTTCCGTGCTGCAGGAAGCTTTCACAAACTTGAATGCCCCAGCACTTTATAGAGTAAAATAGGAATAACAAAAATACAAATTAGTTTGCTCTTGATTATACAACGGTGCATTAATAGGGCTGACAGCGTTTCAAGATATTATTTAATACAATTCCAAAATGCATTTTTAAATAAAGGCTCAATAATACAATATAACTCTCAGACAGCTTGAAAAAATGGGCACACAACCGGAACATACTGATGCAGCTTAAAGTCAAAAATCTCTTACCCTTATAAATATTGTATTGCAATAAAAGTGTTGTAAGTCCTCAACAAACAAATGTATTTGTAAGTGTAGGAGTGTGAGACTTATCCGTAGCTCCGTTAAAAATATCACAAATGTATAATTTAGAACATGTATAAATAATGTTTGCTGACTACACTTAATCCCTAAAACTTCATTAAACAGAAGTCACATATCCGTCACAAATAATTACACATTTATTTTTGATATTTGGAGGGTGAGGTAATCTTTACCACACTTATTCAACGTTTGTGTTTGAAGAGTAAGTGAGTGTAACTTTAACTCACATTGAAAGCCTCTGAGAAAAACAAATAACTTTGTTTTCATATTTTAGTTAAAAGAATATGTAAAAAAAATTATTAAAGAACTTTTTTAATAAAAGAATTCATAGTCGATAATAAATCATTGTTCTGAAAATATAGTAAGGTAGGTTCTAGATATATTCATAAAGTAAGGGCCATTGACTTATATTTAAATGTTAGCAGGTCTGAACACAGTTTCATGCATGCGGGGCCATCTATCAGCTATTTACGAAGCTACTAGTTTATTTTTGTTTCAGTAGGTGTTGGCCTATTTGTAAATGCAGATAGCAATGTCCGCGATAATCGTTTCTCCCGCCACACAATGAAGTGCGCGCTATGATTCAATTTTTGTGTACAAAAGGATCTCTATACGGATACTGTAGGTCCATACATAAGTTGTGCTTTATGTATGGACCTACAGTAATGGGTGAAGGAAAGGTTAGAAACTAATGTCGAGACTTTAGAAATGGCTGCACAAATATTTTTAACCCTTTTTCCATGTTCCAATCGAGCTGAAACTTTGCAGGCAAACTTGTGGCGGCAATAAAAATTATCTGACAAATTTTCGGTTAAAAAAAATTTAATAATTATAGCATAATTTTGGATTTTTCGAAATTTTAATGGATTTTTCAAATTGGAATAAATACAAATGAGTAATGAGCCCGACATGTGCATGAGCACGAAACCTGATTCAATGAGAAAAGGAGTATAATAAAAACTTGGTTTTTATTGGTTAGTTTTTTAAGAGTTTATTCATTTTAATGGCCAAACGGCCATTACTTTATGAATATGCCTAGTACAATATGAACAGGTGAATTTTTTAAAGTTTATCATTATGTATTTTTTATGCAATTTTTACCTTTAGTATAAATTAGCATCTACATATATAAAGTGTAAAATGTTTACCTCAGCACAGGCATAGCCCAGTGAGTCTGGCATTATGAATACAACTGTGTATAATAATATATAAATAATTAAATTACTGTATATTACCGAAGATCGTCTTTATAATGCTGATCATTTAAAGAGGTGCCAGACCAATAGCAATCAGTGTCTGGATGGTCAATTGTGTGTTTATATAATCTTTCATTGTAGTTTTCAACTGAGCCCACGTTATCCTAAATAAAAATATTATAACAAAATAAACATATTAGTTAACAAAATAAGAATATTTAAAAATGTTTCAAGCTAGGTCTCTCTGCTAAAATATATAAATGTGTTTCTGGATCATTTGCTGGGGGTCGAGTGAAAGTAAGGGAATGAGTGTGAATTTGACAAACTAATGATTGTTGTCGAAGAGCTAAACTTATTCATACTTTTCGTATTCATAACGTTCATTTGGTAAAATTTTTAATGCAGCTTATAAGTAAAGTTCTTAAAATTAAATTTTGAATTGTCATCGAATGAACGTCTGTTGAAAGACGATCATTGATATTGGGAAATACCATTATTAATATTACATAAAATTGGTTTGAAATTTATTTAAACAATAATGAACTTTTGCCGCCAAGGAACAACTGTGTTACCCGGCTTTTTTTTACAATACACAAATTACAATATAGAATCTGTAGAAAACAAGTAGTCATTTCTGTATAGACTCTACGGAACAATACATTCAGATTCCATTAGTATTCTGTATGCCCGGTGGTAGGAGAATTCCAAGGAATAGTATTTCCAGGTGTCCCTATTTGGACGGGTGTACTAATTTTTTCATTTTAGGGAGTGAGCTATTTCGTTGTAAAGAATGAATTTATAAATGGGTTCTTATGGAAAACCAAACAAGTCTGGTTCATTTTTATGACACAAAGAGTGGTGGCGACTGTATTTCGTTACAGAGAGTGACGACTGTAAAATTAAAATATATATACAGGGTGTCTACAGCTAGTAGAAAAAACTTTGGGGTAGTCTTCTTCATTCAATTTTGAATTGAAAATATTCTTTACACTTTTTTTTTAAATAGAGATGCGAACACGAAATATGTGTCACATCAATATTCTTACTATTTTCAAACTAAGATAAATGCTTGTGCTATGAAAATAGGACTAACTTGCTGGTCTGGAGTGAGATTCGAACCCGCAACCTTTGGATCACGAGGCGAGAATCCTAACCACAAGACCAACAAGCTACCCTTTGGGTATAATGTCGACGGTTACAGAGATAAGCAATATCAAAGTTTATTTTATTAAATTGATAATATTCCTTACACTTTGGGTGTAATGTCGACAGATACAGAGATAAGCGACATCAAAGTTTATATTATTTTTTATTATAATATGCAAACTTTGATATCACTTATCTTTGTAACTGTTGACATTTCACCCAAAGTGTGAAGAATATTTTCTATTCAAAATTGTACGAAGAACACTCTCCCGTAGTTTTTACTACTAGCTATTAGACAACTGTAAATATCGTATTCAGCATGCTGACATTACATATAAACAATGAAAAAGAAGACAAGTCATTTTCAAAGAAAATTAATAAAATACCATTATTTCATTGTCATTCCAGAAACCAAGAAATGATTGAAGAGTATCAAGCTGCTTTAAGCCACATTGTAAGATAAGTGTGTCGCACTCAACTAAAAGTTGAATTGATGGAAAATTTCCAGAACATTCACTTATTCTCCAAGGCTCCCATGATCCTGTCAACTCAAATCTGGAAGAAGGAAAAAAAGACTTTTATGCCTAATATTGCTTTTATTTAATTCAAGTTTCAAATGAAAAAGGATTAATTATAATTAAAAATTCAAATATTACGTATACATACACAAAAAACCTCTCCCCAAAATGTGTCCCATTTTGGTACATTTATATTATTTTTAAGAATATTTTAATTTTGAAGTACTGTTATGAATCCATTAAAGCCAGCGTATAAGTGTCCTTGAACTGCAGATGGGGCAAGTCTGTCTGCCATTTTATATTCTAGCCAATAGGGTAGCCGCAGGTTATCTGAGATTCTCCGTAACCCACTCTTGAAGCGAGGCGAACGAAAAAGCTTTTTTGTGCCTTTATGGATCTCCAAAAAGCGTATGACAGAGTGATAAGACGTTAAGTTATGGAAGGTTTTGTCTGAATACAGGGTGAAGAGTAAATTCATAGAGGCAATTGCATCCCTGTATGAAGGAAGTAGCGCTTGCATGAGATTTAATGGAGCATTCACATCATGGTTTGATATTACATAAAGTGTCAATCAGGGATGCATAATATCACCATGGCTTTTCAACCTGTATGTGGACAATTGTATGAAAGAACTGAAGGAACTAGAAGTAAGAGCGAAAATGGACAGACTCACCATATCCTGCCTACTATACGCAGACGATGCAGCATTAGTGGCTAACAGTGAAGCTGATCTGCAATGCCTAGTTAGTATCCAGGATGTTCGATGTATGCATACAGAGTGAACTTCTGATGAATTTCAGCAAATTGAAAGTGATGGTATTTGAGAGAAACGAAAGAGTGACTAAGTGTGATGTAATTGTAAACAACAAATGCTTAGAACAAGTGAACGAGATTGTGTATTTGGGAAGTATATTTAGTAGAGACGGCAAGACTGAGAATGATATCGAAAAGAGAGTGATTACAGGAAACAAAGTAAATGATGCTCTAGATGCAATTATGGCCAATAAGAATCGGTCAAAGGAAGCAAGACTAGCGGTACATAATGGAGTTCTTGTGACAACCCTAATCTATGGAAGTGAAGCCTGGAATTGACAAAGAAGGTATGAAAGTAGACTGAATGCGGTGGAAATGCGGTCACTAATAAATAAGTGAGGAATGTACAAATTAGGAGCGATTGGCTGTAGTGTGGTAGATAGAATAAGGAAAGGAGTGCTGAGATGGTTTGGTCATGTGGAATGCGTATGAGCGAGTAAAAGGTGGTTAAGAAAATATATGAGGCGAGTGTTTCAAGGCAACAGGAATAGAGGGCGTCCGCGAAAAATCTGGCATGATCATCTACTACAAGTATTTGAGGATGGCCCAGTTAAAAGCCTCAATGACCATAGAACTTGTATAAGAAGATGTATGCATGTAGCCAAAGCAAAAGTGGTGTGCCAACACAGAAGAATATGACGTTCTATCCCATCTGATAGAGAAACTGATATGAAAAATACAGCTTTTAGTGATCTAATTGTATTATAAGAAAATTTGCACTACGTACGTTTTCAGCAAAGGTTTTTTATAAGTAAATTCCTTCATAATAATCAATAAATATGTTCTTCGACTATTTATATAACGCACAATTTTTGTAACAAATCTATAATTGACTTGATAAAGGTATTTAATGAAAAGCAGTAATCGTAATTAAAAATTAAATTTAATTATTAAAATATACAAACCCTATGGACCAAGGACTGAGAATAATATGGCGTGATGCTTCATCTCCTTCGCACAAAGACATAGTGATTGATTCTATGAGACCAATATTTACAACTTTTTCAAGTCTAGTGTTTATTTCTATTTTATCAATAAGAGAGGAGAAACTTAAAAGTAACTCAGATTTTGAAGTCTCTTGTGTTTTCAAAGCCAAAACTGTCTGCACAATCGATATGTCAATGGAATTCAGTGAACCTGAAAGAAAATTAGAAAAATGTAATGCAAATAAATATATATATATATATATATAAATATACATATATTTAATGCATAAAAAAACTACAAATATTCAAAAAGGATCATTTGACAAACAATTGTTAATACTATTAATTAATATTAATAATTAGTAAGTTATTTTGTGGTGTGACACGATTGTTTTAACTTTCAATAAACTAGACCTTTATTTAGTCACTACTACATATAGTTTTGAGGGGAGTAGTTCCTCTCATCATCAGGTATAATAAATTACACAAAACCATAACATGTAATGACAAAATAACTCAACGTGTCTGTGGTGCAAAGTTTAGTTTAGTGAACAATTGTTAATTTTTATTATTAACTTTACCTTAATAGTTGACAACTGGATTCAGTATCTGCTATTAATTATTATTTGTATCTACGATTCCAGGATTTCTGAATTTTAAACTAACTAGTGCTCCAGAGAGCCAGAAATGAGAGAGAGTTGTTTTTTGACAAATATCAAAGTCTGAAGTGGGTCATACTTGAGTCAAGTGCTTAGATAATAAAAGTACAACCTTTTGCATTTGATAATTAAGGGCAAGATCGAGGGAAGACGGGATGTCGGCAGGAAGCAGATCTCATAGTTCCGTAATATATGAGATTAGACAGGGATAAGGACGGTGAAAGAGCTGTTTGGAGCTGCTAGAGGTAGAGAGATGTACTCTCAAGCAGGAGCGTGAAGTGAGAACAAGAAGCGTGACTTTTATTTAAACATATATTTGGAAAAAAAATCTATGTTAAATATTTACCTTTATAATATCATGAAATATTAAAAACTGATTAATATGTTAATTATTGCGATAGGAATATTACGAGAAATATCTCTTATTTTGGTTTCTTTTCAAAATAATTGCTTAGGTAAAAGTCATGCTTCTTGTTCCCACTGCACGGCCCTGCTCTCAAGTGATAGTCAACATTGGGGGGACGTGACATGACACTAGGAGAGGAAGAGAAGATCTACAATAGTGATGGAATAAAAGACAAAATACAAGAACAGAAACAGTGAAGCAAGACTTTTATGTAAGCATATATTTTGGAAAAAACATTGAAATAAATGATTTATGTGATGGAAATACATTAAAATCTGAATAAAATGACAATAATTGTGATAGGAATATTACGAAATATATTTTTTGTTTACGTAAATGTCATACTTCAATGTTTTCATTGCACGCCTCTGAACTCCTCCGAATAGATCCTCTGTAACTACATTACACCAGAGATCTCATTGTGGGCTACCTGGAAAGAGCTATGGATATTAGAAGAAAGATTGTCAAAATGAATTACCCAGTGAGATACCAAAAGATAGATGGAATGTGATGGCCTTAAGGCTGTTGAAAAAATAAGAGACACGGACGGAGTGTGAGAAAATGCTGAAGCCGCTAGAAGTCAATTTCAATATGGAGCCAAAATCGAGGCATCATAGCTTTGGAATGGTAACCTACATAAGACAAGAGGCATAAAAGAAGATTTTTGAGTGCGTGCGTGGTTCAATTTTTTATAAGCCGTGACAATGAACATGTATAATATAACATTACAACATCCTAAGAGGTTACTCAATGCAAAAAGAATCAAAGAATAAGAATTATGAAATCATCAGATAGAATTGAAAGAATCTTCTATATATAATAATTTCATTGTCTATCCGTAACTTGCTGGAATGACAGCAAATAGAATTAGAGTGTGACACACAATCAGCGCGCAGCTCATGTTGCGCAGTCACGCACTTGCGTATAAAGTTATTAATAATATAAAGTTAAAATAATATAAAGTTATAAATTATTATTATTTCCCATGATTTTTTACGGATGTACGGCTAGTATAGAATAATAATTATGAATAAATCAGACAGAATAAGAATATTGAAAACAAAAGTGTAGAGCTCTCGTATTTTCTAATAGAAATGCGAACATGGAGCACTTATCGCAATATTCTTAGTATTTTCAAATTAAGCTAAATGCTTATGCTATGAAAATAGGACAAACTTGGTAGTTAATATAATAAAAACAAAAATAAAGCTCAATATCAATATCATGAATACAACATTTGTTTACTTTTGTTTTGAGAATTCAGTCACCAAATTAAGATCACAAAAGTCAAATAAAATTGATTACATACCAAACCATTTACTAAAAGAGTGGTTAATTTTATCAACATCGTCCGGTTCGTCCAAATTCATGAAGATTTCTGAAGACAACTCTGACATTTCAACTGTATCTACAGTGATAGACGGGTTAGTGGTGTTGCATGTCAGCTGTAATAAATGAGTAATACGTAGTTATATTTAAAAAATGCGGTTGTACATTTTGAACAATTAAACAAAAATAAATATTTAATAATTTCAAATTTAAGTACATTTTTTAACTATTCAAAATATAAATACTTTATTTAGCTTTATGATTAAGTGTGTTGATATTATAATTGTAAAGTAAAATATTGTTTTATTAATACTTACCAAACTTTGTAATTGTTTTAGTTTGTTGATTCTGTATTTTGAAATCGTCCATTTTACAGGGCAGTCTGCGTTGATTTTTAATGTGGATCTAAAGCCTGCTTCTATTATATTATAAAATAATAAATAGATTTGTAAATAATTGTAATAATAACATAAATAAAAATAATCTGTTTTAAACCTACACAGTAAAACTCGGTTTTTGAATTTTGAAATTTTTTTGCCATAATTCAAAATATTTAAAACCCACAAGTCCCAAAAAGTTCATTTCATAGTAAATTAACCGCTATAATTTGAAATAATTTCAAGCCCCTTGTGCCATAAATCAATGCATTTTGGCTAAACAACATAATTCTAAATTTTTTTGAAATTTGACAAAATTAAAAAATTATTTTGATTTTCTCGCAAGTGAGAACAAGTATGTAAATATCGGGTACTTTAGTACCTAATAGAAATGATGCGATCTTTGTATTAGCATAATAAATATTGCATTTTCGAAATTATTTCTTGAAATGTGCAAAATTACTCACTTTTCCGTGAGTTTTACGATTTTTGGTGAGTTTCACAATCGCTGTTTGATTTTATTTTGTACCATGATCACATATTTAACTGGGTTCTGCATAATACGAAATGTTTTTATTATGGTGCCTTGAAATGAATGAAATTAACCAGGTTCTACCGTATCAACAATCATATTAAAAATAAGATAATTATATTTACGGTTCTCATATTTTGCAGTGAGGAGTGCAGGTAGTATTCCACTTATAATGCTAGGTATTCCAGGTTTTGTTTCCAAAAGATGAATCGGATAATTCTCTTGGGTAGGTAATTCTTTTAAAACACTATCTCCACCCAGGGCAAAACTTGCTGAGAATACTGACATCTAGAATATACGTCATACATATCAATTTTAATTATTTTTAAGAAGCAGAACATGTTTTCTTTTATATTTACTATGTACATATAACATAACATACCTGTATCGGACAAGAAAAATCGGCGGCCCTTAATCGGGCCTTTTTTTGCCAATCGCCAATTTTGGCCGTGATTGATTTGATTTTTGTTTTGATATGTACGTAGAATTAATGATTACATTTTTTATTACATGAAGCGCGAGCTCGCAGATGAGCAAGAATAAATAAAACCCTTTGGGTATGCCTAGCGCGCTCGACGCATTTTTTATTGAAAATAACCGAAGTTATTTATTGTAATTTTTGTATGTATGTTTTTGAAATCACTTGTGTTCAGTATAAAAACTGGGAGGCCGTTATCGAATTAATTTTGTTGTTAGAAATGTTTTTGGGTATGTTGCAAACGATGTAAGAAGTGATCGCGGCGGCATGATTTGATTCTTGAAAAAGAATTTCATCTTGCCAAATCGTAATATTGGGCGACAGCGGTACGGTATCGCCACCGTCCGGGGGCATCGTTTTTACCCTCTGGCGACATCGGTACTGTGCCAAAGTCACCATTTTTATACAAAAATTATGAGAATATTAAAATTAATATGATTTTGTTCACAATCACTTGTATATGGCTTTAGATGATTTTATGTAGAAAAAATATTGAATTTGTGTAGCCAGGCTCGCCAGAGAGACCAAATATACGAAATTATTGCACCCAGCTTGGCGAGCCTGGCACCCTTTTTACCGATTATCTCCATGAAGGATGAACCTGAGAGACCTTTAATAATGAAACAAAATAAAGATAAAATATAAATGTGTAAAAATAGTATGAAATAGCTATAGTAGAATGTTTGGTTACATGTTTATTAATATTTTGAATACAGGACCACTGCTCATTGAGCTGCGACTCGAATTATGAGTAGTGATCCCGCTGTCAGACAGAGGTCGGTGTCGTCGGTTCCCAAAATGCCGACCTCTGACTGGTCATTGAAAATGCGCCTGGGCGTGCGGGCCCTGAATTTTTGATTGAATCGATTACGTGGCGCAGGAACCCAGAATTCAGTTCTGCTCCTGCGTTCACCTCCAGATCTACTTGCGATTTTCTCTTCTTCTCGTCTCGACTCCTGCTTCAACCTTAGAACCGCGGTTGACATCAAAACATAAGTAAGTGGTTTTGTAAGTACTTTCAATATTATTTTAGTTTAATTATGTAATTAACTTATTTGTTACTTTCTTTATGTAATGACGAGTATAAAAAGAACATTAAAATATTACCTGGATATTTGTGATGGAATTATGTTTAGAAATGTAAAAATTTGGTTGGTGTAACATTCCGTACAAAAGTGGTTTCATCACAGAGGGCACATGCCCTACCTTTGCCTTCGAATCAACAATTTTCACATTCTAAAATATGATAAGTTATGGTTAAAGTCATAAACAATCTTATGGGTAAATTATGTATTGCAAAAAATAATGCATTGATGTTTATTATAACTGATTGCGCAAGACAATTTAACATTTTTATTAAAAAAAAAAAAGAGAAAATAAATTAAGACATAAATCATTTATTCTTTAGACAATGTATATGAATAGTACAAAATTTAAAAATATTTAAGAGTCGTTAAAAAACGTACCTTGTTTTTTTTTGGCCGATGAGAGTCACAGTCATCAAAAAATATTAAACTAATTTTACCGAATGTAATACAACCGTCAAAATACTCAGACTGAGATTTCCTGTGAAAAAAAAACAAATTTCAATAAATAAATGGAAATAATCAGTATAAAAAAATAATCTAATTCATCTATGAATGAATATTCATTATCACTATTGTGTATTCATTAATTATAACAAAAGAAATACAAGATTGTGTTAACAGAATAAAATTATTAATGTAAATAAATACATACATATAATTATTTGCACTTTTGACAGCCGGCAGCGATACGGTTGATCCCTTACATTTAAATATTGGTGAAGATGTGCGGTCACTAACAATGCCAGTATCACTAAATGAGTTTCTCGGAGAATCAAAAGGAATGTGATTCTCAGAACTATTACACAAAATCAATTTGTTTTCTAAAAAAACACAAACATTTAGATTTTATTTCAGTGAAATTTTCAAAAAATTTGCCAAAATATGGCGGACTAATAGAATAAAAAAATATTTAATATTTGGTACATAAAATTTAATTAGTTGATTAAATCACTCATGAATCAATAATATATTTAATATTTTAATATATAAAATATATTTAATATTTTAATATATTAAATTAAGTTGAATTAA
This sequence comes from Agrypnia vestita, assembly GCA_016648135.1. Taxonomy (NCBI): domain Eukaryota; kingdom Metazoa; phylum Arthropoda; class Insecta; order Trichoptera; family Phryganeidae; genus Agrypnia; species Agrypnia vestita. Next base: position 32,482 of record JADDOH010002518.1, on the reverse strand, counting down.
ATTATTTTTTGATAAAATAGCAATCCGTTTATACCTTTATAACTCGTATGGCAATCATAGTTGAGTATAAATTCTGAATACGGACACATCGGAGGACGATGGTTTATTTCAATGAATTTTTCTAAGGCACACCTTTCAATCCTGAAAAATAAAACAAATGTCTTGTTTATTTTCAAAAGTGATTATTAGAAGACATTTTATTATAAAGGAAATACTATTTGTTCCACAATTGAAGACAAATTGAGTACATCATATTATTTTTAAAATATATGGGAACATGATCTTATCTCAAAATAGTTCACATATTTAAAATAAAATAAAAACCTGTAATCTTTCTCCTCTTTCATTTTGTTTGTTATAAATGAAAATTCTCTATTTAATTCTAACAGCAGCTTTAATTGTGAAGTAGACATTTTGATCTCAGTATCTGTGATAAGATTTACGTCAATTGAAGGACCACAGACAAATATAGATTTATAGAACATGGCGAGTGCAAGCACAACACAGATATCCACGCTGCAAAAAAGCAGAAATAATTATAACATTATTCAATTGTATTATGAAACTAACAAAAAATATCTTAAAAAACAAAATGTTGAATTATATTGTAATACTCTTTGGATAACTTACTTTTGTACAATCGCCATTAGTTGATCAGACTTTGGAGATGCAGAATCTTGCTGTAGATTGTTCCATTGCACTGCTGGATTTTCGCTCAGGGTTTGTTCAGTCGAAGCCTAAAAATAACATTTTTTGTACCAATATTTTAAGCATTAACCAAAAGCTAAATAGTTTATCATCTGAGCTAACATGTAACCAGATATGGTGGTGAAGGCGCCTACCAGGAAAGAGGATAAGGCCGATGAAAATAAAAATATTTGTACAATTGTGAATCGCAAATATATTTTTTATTTTGTTTTATTTCATTGGACCCACAGTGCAAATATAACGGGGTACTCACTGAGTATAAAATTGTACAGAGATGAACTGAACCCTTCTTTAGAAGAGGGAATTGAGTCACAGCAGAGGTATGTCCCCCTAGTATATTTAAGACATATTTATACTGCAGTTAATGTACCTATTTATATTTACTTGCATAATAGAATCCCCTAGTAGACAAAACTACCTTTTATTATACTGTAGATATTGTTTTTTTAATTTTTTTTTAAATTTCCTTCCAAAGTGAGTGTCTTCAAGTAAAAATCGCAGCTTACTTACTAGGACATTATACTTTTTAAGAGTAGTTATTTAGTTTGACCTTTTATAATTGTTTTAAAATTTACAAGCTTGTAGTAATCTTTTTAAACAAGTCAAACGTATTGGAAGCAACCTTAGATCCAGACAATCTACCAAGAAATTCAGGTTATTTCATGTCTATAAATTTTGGTGGTTTATGGGAGTACCTATTTGATAAGCCACACAATTAAAGAGAGAGATATAAGTGTGATGGGGATATGATGTTTCAATGAAATATATGACATCCTTGTAAAATATGGAGTCTCCCGCTTGAGATAATATAAAAAAAGACAGAAAAAGGTAATTTTACATGTTTTAAGCCTTTCTTTAATTTTTAAATTTTTATGAACTTTCATTAAGTTAAAATATAAACGTTTATACAAGGTATACATTGTACACCTTGGATAAATGTAATATTTATTGTTATCTTTATCCCTCGTAGCGCTGTGGGTATGACACTGGCTTCCCAAACCGAGGGTTCCGGGTTCGATTCCTGGTAAGGTCACAATTTAATCTATGTGATTTTCTCAAGTCTGGGTGTTTTGTGGTGTATTTCGCTTCTGTAATTGGGCCTCCAGGCCTGTTGAAGCGTAAAAAAAGGCATTAAGTACGTAAAAAGGCATTAAGGCATCTTTTGTTTTAACAAAACCTCCACACATTGAGGATTACTGGCCGTATTTTGAAATATTGCTATTTCTGTATCTAGACAGTTATTGTATAACATTGTAATGCTGCCAATTTTGAATTTTTATGTTTGGCATTAATGAATTCAATCAATTAGAAAGCTCATTATTCATAATTGTGAATAACGAGCATACATTCTTCATAATATGTTTGTTTTAGAGCTTTCTGATTAGTTAGAGAAATACTAAAATATATTTAGCGAAATCATCTAGCTCAAACCCCTTGTTCGTTCCAGCCCCGGGAAAAGAGACTGATCAATGTCTACACTACTCTCAAATCTCTTCCCGGATCCCGGCTGGAACCCACCGATTCTTTTATCGTTCGAAATAAGGAATAAAAAAACACGAAATGAAATTATAAGTTAAGCGACAAAAAGGAAAATTCTGTAAAAATAGCAACCAAAAGGAATAAAATTACAAATTTCATGAGACATTTTAATTATATACTGCATTGCCAAATCATTTAATAAATATTTTGGAGGAAACACCCCTAAACTATATAGCTTGACATTTTATGATGATATGATATATTCATGATCATTAATGTTTTTTAAAAATAAACCAGCAATCTGAATTTACCTGTGGGGGGAATATATTACGTATGTGTCCCCATTGTGCAGTGTGAACTGAAATTCCCGTGAAAGTTAGTTGCCCTTGTCTGTCTTCCAATGGACCTCCCGGCAACCCCAGCCAACCATCTCTCGCCGCCGCCTCGTACAAGTCCAACCGCACTGGCCGTCTAAACACAAAATAACCAAAAAGTTCAATCCTACACCTCTTCGGCTAACTTTTATAACAGGTAATGCAAATTTATGGGAATTGTTTTTTACTAATTGTGAACAAGCAGAAAGGCGTATACAACCATGAAAGTACTTTGAATTTTAAAGCAACAAAGTAAATAAACATCCAAATAAACAATGTTACCCAGTATGCCACGTATTTAGAAGTTTTAAATAATTGTTATTTTATAAATTATGAATTCTTAATGGGTCCTTTTAAGCCTCAGCACAGAGATATTGCTCACTCAGAATACGCACTTAGATCGAATTGTTTGTCGGATGAATTTGTATGGATTTTTTTCAGCAATAGTTCATGTTAAGAGGTAAGAATTAAGAGTTCTACTCTTTTATAGTTTTTTTATATTTTTATTGTCTGCAATTGACCAAATAGGTCCAACTTTGCTCAGGATATTAGGTAATGATTCCAGAATTTTGCCATGTTGAAAAATTAATAAAATCTATCAGAGATATTTCTGTGCAAGCTCAAGGCTGACCGGGATGTACACGCTTCAGTAGAAACACGCCTGCAGCTCATCCGCACTCCTTAACACATTACGGAGAGCTATTTCTGCTAATCACGCTCTTTAAAATTTATTTTATTAAATAATACCAGAATAAAAAATTACCTGCAAATAGGATTTTCTGCAACGGGCATCAAATTTGTTTTACTGATCTGAAATCAAAATTTTTCATATTGTACGGTCACTACTATTGAATATTTTTCTTTAAAAATTTAATTATTATTTTTATTTATAATATATTGTGTTAATTTTTTACCTGAACAATGAGAACGTCTTGAGAATTTTCATTTTCCAAATAGTGTCTATCAGCTGGAATCAGTAATCTTATTTGGTGCCCCTCAAAATAGCACAACGGAAAATGTTGGGAATTCCAAAACGCAGGGCTAAAATCGTAAATAAAACAAACCAACTAATTAATGTTTTACTATTTTTTATGTTTATAGTGTTAACTTCGTGATGGGACACAATTCATTTAAAATTAGGCAATTTAAAAAATAAGTAACTTCAAAAGCATAACCAACTACAACGTACAACAGACTAATACAACTAACTAACTACAAAGTAAACCATAAAATAAATATGTATACAAATTCAAATAATAATTAAGTCAATATTTTTATATGAGAAATCATCGTGGTAATTTTTTAATTAAAATCTTGTAATTGCTGGATTCTGAGTAGGGTTTCAATGTGCATCGGGGTTACATTCAATGAAAATGCAACATACACAGAAAAAATGCAAATTGAATAACATTTTTCCACAGGATTCCATAGAAATTTATGAGATGCGCCATCGCAAACACTTAATGCTAATACAGTCATACGTCATACTAAAAAACTTCATATCGAATCCAAACCAATCCAGGTATAAATGTTTTGAAGTACTCTAGTAAAATTTTCAATCATAAATAAAATTACATATGTATGTGTTTTTAAACGACAAATAATGTTTGCTATGTATAAAGTTATAAATAGCAAAATATTATATTTTTTTAAATATTTTTGTAAAAGAACTAGCTGTTCATACCCGGCGTTGCACGGGTTAAGGATTAAGTTAAAAATAAATTTGTGGGGGTAAACAAAGTTTTGATTCGAACGGTATAGATTTGCCTCGAAAATACATCAGGGGGAGGGTAAAGTTATGTTAATGTTAACCACCGGGTCCTAAAAAATAAGTTTCCAAAATTTTGAGGATTACTTTTATAGCAATTTTTTGAGTTGCAATAATTGGATTGAGTGCACTCATAGTTGCTCCTCCCCATGCAATTATGCCATGTTCTGTAATTTATTGGCATATTGCGAAGTATATCATTTTTAGGAGTTTAATGCTAAGAAAGTTTATAATATTGCGCAGAAAAAAAATGGCTTTTTTTATTTTGTTTGAGATGACCATGTATTTGCTTATTTGTATTTATCATGTATTGTTTTATGTACTTATGTATACCATGCATTTGTTTTATGTATTTCTTAAATTTAGTATATTGTTCTTCAGTTTTGACATCCATTGGTAAATTATTGAAAAATTTAACACCTCGCTAAGTGTAATGGTGTTATGTGGCTGTTTTGTTGTATATATTTGGGAATGTTTATACATCTTATTATTCGCTCTCTTTGACTATGACTATGAGAGTTATGACTTTGTGGTGTATTTATATTTTGATGAATGAACGTCTCCTTATGTATTTGTAATATTGAAGTGTTTTTGTATAATCTGTCTAATATTGGAACATTAATTTCTTCGAAAAGTAAACCAGTAGGGCAGGTTCTAGGTATTTTAATATTACTTTAATAATTCATTTTTGAGTTATTATAAGAGCATTTAAAGAACTCCACCCCAACAACCTATTATTCCATATTGTAATAAGGATTGTACAAAAGCATAATATATTGTTCTAAGTGATTCAATGGTCAACATGTTGCATAATCTTATAAATACATATATTACATTAGGACCAATGCTATTCATAATTTATTTGAATGAGATTTTCCAGGTGGAAATCCCTGGAAAACTTTATTCTTATGCCGATGATACCGCTATTGTGATAACTGGTGAATCTTGGGAAAACCCAATTAGAAACGCAAATCAAGACGTAAATACGATAAAAAAATGGTTTGACTGTAATTTCTTATCCCTAAATGCTGAAAAAATAGTATATATCCCTTTCACATTAAACCTACCTAATATTCCAAACAATATAGTTTTAAAAAGACATAGTGCTACATACATTAAAAATACATAGTGCTAATAAAAATACTAACTGCCATAGTGAAAACTGTTGCTCCATTTGTCAATGTGCACATTGCTCAATGTGACAAATTAAATATGACGAATTCTGTTAAGTACTTGGGTATTCTTATAGACCAACAATTGAAATGGAAGAATCATATAAACATGATTGTAAATAGAGTGCGAAAAATTATATATATATTTTTAATATTACGCAACATTTTAATGATTTAATCACTTAGCACATTGTATTATGTACACTTACACTTAGTACAATCTATATTACAATACGTAATAATAGATTGGGGGGGCACTTTTAAAAGTAACTTACAGACTCTTAAAACAACTCAAAAATTAATTATCAAAGTAATATTAAAAAAACATAGAACCTTACCTACAGATTTACTTTTTGAAGAAATTAATGTACCAACATTAGACAGATTATACAAAAACACCTCAATTTTACAAATACATAAAGAAACATTCACTCAATAAAATATAAATACACCACAAACTCATAACACTCATAGTCATAGCCAAAGAGCGCAAACATTTCTAAATATAACAAAACAGCCACACATTATACTTATCTAGATGTCAAATATTTCAATAACTTACCAATGAATATTAGAACTGAAAAACACTATACAAAATTCAAGAAACACATAAAATAAATAAAACAAATAGAATATACATAATTTAAAAAAAAAATAGTTAGAATTATAAAAATAATGTTACTCCGAAATAATAAGTATACTTGAGTCACTAATATTTATCTTATGATGTTTGTATTTCTCTATACTGTTCCATTATTAACTTATACTTAATTATTCAATCATGCTCTTATGTATCATACTCCTGTCCCCAAACAAAAGTATTACTTTACTGGGGACAGTTAAACATGTATAAAAAAATGTAATATTCAATTAATATGTATGTATGTAATATTTTTATTTTCAATAAAGAAATCTAAATAAAAAATAAAAATTTTAAAAATATCATTTTTCTCACTCTACTTATAATCATATTTACATGATTTTTCAATTTCAATTGCTGGTCCATAAAAACACCCAAGTACTTAACAGAATTTGTCGTACTTAGTCACAGTTATACGAGGACCACTAAAGGTATGGCTAAAAAATTACACGACAAACACAAAACTTACACTTTGTGGTTGAAACTATCTATGGTTGAAATAACAAATTCGTTCTTAAACCATAGAAATTGCTGGTTTTAAAATAACAGAATTTCGTCTTTTTGTTTGCGCGTATATCAAGATATTCAAAACATACAAAGCCAGATTTTTTTCAATCACATTTGAAAGCTTGGCAGGCCGCAGGTTGAGCATGGCTGTGTTAGTATCTCATCGCAGTTGATGCGATGAAAATCAAAACAGTGCATATGTGACATACATTAAATTAAATGTTTATAAAAAATTTATCACTTACTTGGTGATGGAATTATATTCTTTACTGGTGGCGGATTGTGTAGTGAAATTGGCTTCGCAGCAGACAGGCGTAAGTGCCGGGGTGAGGGCAGCAAGAAAAGGCTCTAAACACATGGGACTGACAACCACATCTAGAGACTGCACGCATATTTCTATTTCACAAATAAATTCTCCTTTTGCACACTGAAATTACATATAAGAATAATAATTCACTTTACAAATATTAAAAAAAAGAAAAAGGAAAATATTACCTTTAAAATATATGAACAAAAAATGCATATAACATAAATATTCTTAGTATTTCTCAAACTAGGCCAAACATTTAAAAATATAACTAACTAACTTGGTAGTCCCATGGTAGACAATCCAGCGTCTTACTGCTGGATCAAAAAAGTGCATCAATCCAAATACATATTGTATATAAGAACATAAAAATACATGGAGTCAAAATTTTAACTTTTAAAACCCTGTAACCACTCACTTCTTCCTGCAAGATTAAGTATCGTTTAACTTACTACCATATTTCAGATTGATTGGACATCCATTGAAATTTAATGGATAATCTTGACTTTTTAGTTAGTAATCTTAATTTTTTTGTCATCAATTTAGAAATGGATTAATAGGTATTTCCAAAAATCATCATTTTATGTGCATGCTCCTAAAGCAAAGCTAAAGCCTGGCAAATGTACTAAGTAAGGTACAAAATTTAAATATATATTTAAATTGAAAAATATATTTAATGGTAATAATATATTTTTCACCAGATCTGACAAAGAAGAGAGCACAGCTTTGTAAGAAGGTGAAAGAATTAGACTTACAACCAATTTTTTTTCTGTTTTTTTGCCTCCATCACCCCAACGACTGTATACGCTGGAACACCTTTAAAAAGAAAATGATACAGTTAGTAGTACAATATCTTTTTTATTCTTACGTTCACTGAAATACTAAATATCATTAAAAATTATGCTTTAAACGCCAAGATTTCAATAAATTACATACATAACTAGCAGCTAAAATCATACATTTGCATGCATATTATCTTGACAGGAATTAAAACTCGTTATTGAAAAAGTGTGATATACGAAGTAATAATCTGTTAGAACGCTTTCGATTTATTACAATGTTGTTGATATGTATGTATTATGTAAATAATGATTGTTGCAAATTTTAAAATTAGCTGGTTTCAAAAGATCAAAATTAACTTCCAACTTTCAAAGGTTTCTAAAAAATTTTTACAAGTTTCTAGTTGACGTAACATATGGTTGAAAGGTACGTTCATACACAAGACAAAAAAAAAATTGTAATATATAAGCCAAACACCAAAATAGTGTTGTTATTTTTCTCCAAAGAGACATTTCGACAAATATATTACAGATTGTAGAAAACTGTACAATGGACTGCCTTATAAAATTTTATTAAAAAGTTCATGTCAATACGCCAATGCATCAAGACTTACATTTCGGCCGGTCACTTCACATATGTATAACATATTGGGCACGTGGATGTAGATATTAATATTATTAGGGATGTAGGTGTTAATTTTTTTTTAAATACCATAGTTTAAAAATTAAATACGAATGTACGGATTCACTAATATCTACAACATCATATTCATACTATCTACTACAATTCAATTTAAACGTTAAACTAATAGGTAGTCTAGAATCCAGAATTATGGAAAGATCAAAATTATCAATCGTAATGTATTTTCACTTTTTTCTTTGATAGAAAAATGAAAACATATGTAGTTTTTAGTTTGTTTATTGTAGTGTTTAGTTTCATTTTTAAAAAAAGGATAAATAATGGATAATAATTAAAAAAAGGATAAATAATGGATAATAATTAAAAAAAGGATAAATAATAGATAATAATTTAATTAATAAATTAAAACAAATATATATATATCAGAATAAAAATAAAATAACTTACATGGCCAAAGTAAGAGTAATGTATATGAAACAATTTTCCTCATTCTGTTTCAAGGGCTCGTCATGTTCTCTTCCCCTTATAACAATTCCTTTGTATTTACCTAATTTCCACGGAAAAATTGAACTCTTCCTGTCAAAGGTACATAACAATCATTAAAAATGGGTTATAAATTGTGATATTCCTAATGAGATTGTGTAGCACATTATGATACCCTTAAATAAAAGAATTGTGCATCATCATTTTAAATTAATCATCAATTGGATCATTTTAATCTCTTTCTGAATTTACTTGACTAAGACTATAGTTGAATTTTAGTGATCACACAATCTGAGAAATTGCACATGTAAAAAATTACATAATTTAGTTTCATTCATTGATATATTAGTGAAAATGTACCTGGAAAAGTGCTGTAAATTAGCAGTCACCATTTTGGACTTCAGCTTGACATATTCAGTGTGCATATCCAAACTAGTCATCAGGTCTTCAGCATCGAAAACGAGTTTCAAAGTGGACGAATTGAGTTCATCTATATCCATGGTTTGAGAAGAATTAGTATCGTTAGTCGCAACCGCATAACACTTGGCAGTGAATCTGGAAATCGTCCATTGAATCCATGAGGTCAATTTTAAATCGCAGCATGGGGGAACTGTAATCATAACATTAATACATATATAATTAATTATTTACATATACTGAAGTTCCAAACTTCATTTACAGACTTGATTAAATTTTCCATGTCAGTCACATTTCAGATCATTCAAAATATATTCCGTCACATCGAATCTCTGTAGCACACAAAATATGGAAAAACCGCATTAGTTTAAACCCTTTTAATTTTCCTTAACACTCAAAAGCTATAAATGAATCAGTTAATGGAAATTGTAACTGTTCATTTTTGATCACTTACATAAAAATATTGGAAATTTTAATTGTCGTTTTTTTTTTTTTTTTTACAGTTTTAATTTATTTTTTAAAAATATTTATTACATTAAACATATGCCAAACTGCACAGCAGTTTTACGGCATGGTTGCCTTCAATATTTGACAATAATTTTTATTTTATAATGAAGATAGTAGGTTATTATCGAGTGTTGCATATTTTTTTACAAGTGATACATGATATGTAATTATAAATTAATGTAAGATTAGGTTCATAGCTTTAATATATATTCTTTTAGCTTGTACTTTTTTGAAGCCAATGGAGTTTTTTTGTCTTGCATCATCTCAAAGAATTTTTTATCTAATTTATTAAAGATTCTTGGCACAATATATTCTCTTTTCCTTTCGCCATACACGTTGTTAGTGATTGGTATTCTCATTGTTCGTCCTGTCGATCTGGTTGCATAGTTATGGTGCGTGTCAGTGTGTATATTAATATTATTTATCATTTCTTCTAGTATTATATTATATTTTACTTTTTGGTCAATTGGTAATATTTTGCATACTTTGAATAATTTATTATAATCATCCTTGTACATACATTTGGTTCTATTATCTACCATAAGTTTTAGGAATCTTAATTGTAACTGTTTGATTTTATCAATGTATGTTTTATAGGTAAGACCATAACTGCTCACGCCATAACTGATAACCGAGTCAACCATCGCGAAGTAAAGAGCGTACAGTGTGCCCCGAGAGCTACATAGTCTTAGCATGTGAAATGCACTTAGCATGGATCTCAGTTTTTTACAAATATTATCAATATGTTGTTTCCAATTAAAGTGTTTATCAACTATTAAACCTAAATAAGTATATTGTTCCACCTCTTGGATTTTTTCACAGTTGCAGTTTATCGGATTTGTATGGTTGGTATGTAGGCACTCGTAGCAATGTCCAATGAGATTAATTTGAAAATTTTTTGGTGTGGCTCGCGGGGACCGGATATGTAAATACTGAGTTTTTTTAACATTTAGTATGATTCCGTTGTCATGTGCCCATTTTATTATATTAGTCAAGTCACTTTGGATATTGTTTTCTATTGTTTTCGCACAATTGTCAGCATATAGGATGCATGTGTCGTCTGCAAACATAAATTTTTTACAGTATTTTATTACATTTGCCAGGCTATTTACATGCATAATATAGCACATAGGTCCCGTTATCGATCCTGTTGGCACTCCATATTTTATATCTTTTAGTGCACTTTGTTTATTTGATATCTTAACTGAAAACTTTCTTGATCTCAGGTATTCAGAGAACCATTTGTTAACTGGTCCTCTTAACCCGCTCTCTTTCATCGCCGTGAGTAGAGTGTCATGGTCCAGCGTGTCAAAAGCTTTTTTGAAATCAATGAACAGTGCAACGATATGTTTTTTGTCATTTAAATAACTGTTAATTTCATTGGTAAATTTTGCAAGGAGAGTCTTTGTACTTTTTTGTTTTTGAAATCCGTGTTGCATTGGATGGATAATTTTATTTTTGTCTAAGTAAGATGTGATTTTGTTAACTATAACTCTCTCAACAATTTTATTAATGCTTGATAGTAATGCTATCGGTCTGTAGTTTGCTGTATCTGAATGGTCACCATTTTTAAATATTGGTCTTATGATCGATATTTTCAGTTTATCCGGATACTTTTCTTCTTCCAAACATAAGTTGATCATTTTAGATAAAACAGGTCCAATTTTCTTTTTTACAGTCTGTATATCCGCCATTCTAATTCCATCCATTCCTGGACCTTTTGCTATACTCATACTGTCAATGCATTTAATTATCTCATTCGGTGTTATTTTATTTATTCTTATTGATTTATCCACTTCGGTCACATATGTCCGCCTATTAAGGAACTTTTCTTCGCATTTATGTTTTATACCATCAATTTCTTCAGAAAAGGTTTTAGCAAAATTATTGCATATAGTTTCGCTTTCAATATCCATGTGCTTAAGTATATCCATGTCGACATTTTGTTTCTGTCTCCCCGTCCATTCATTTATATTTTTCCAAATTTTTTTATAATTTCCCGCATTTTCTTGTATGATTTTTTGACGGTATGTATTTTTTGTTCGGTTTATTGCTTTGCTTGTTTTATTTCTGAAATTTGTATACTGTAGGCGATACATTTTGTATTTTATGGCTTTTTGGTAAATTTTCATTTGTTGTTTTAACATGCAATATTTTTGTGGATATTACTATATTGCAATATTATCACAAATCACATATTCCACAAAAAACATTTCAAAAACTATACAAACAATGTAAAGTATATTGATACATATACCGCACAAAGGTCTAATAATTAATTTAACAAAGTAGTGAGAATTCTATACAGTCCATTGACATTTGGAGGTGACGGAGAGATCCAGGAGAAGAGGATTTTGGTGAGTCCTTATTCCCCCCTAGGTGTGTTCTCACTATTGACACAGTTAAGAAACTTTGTACATATAAATAAAGTAAATATTATACTTACCTATTATTTGTTCAGATTGTTCTGCTATACCACTATCATCACGGAATTCTCTGTAAGGAAGATGCAGTAATACATTTTATTGTCAATGAAATTCAGTTTAAAATAAGCCCATTGCTTAAAAGCAAAATGTTACCTTTAAAACCTACTATTTTATTAAATTACAAATCATAATTACTTAGACAAAATTACCTGGAATATTTTAAATTATTCTCTGAATTAGTTTCTGTTACAAAATTATCATCTATGTTAAGTGATTGTGTTTTTTCATATAAATTTTCACTCGCGTTTGATAAATAAACATTGCAGGATTTATTACACATGCAGTTTTTATTATTTCTAATAGCATTAATTAATTCTTGGAGTCCATGAGTTATCACCGTCAAAGTACTCATCTGAAATAATAATTCAAATAAATTAGGCACAAAGGTAAATTAATATTATATGAACAAACATAAATTAATATTATGTTACTAGTGTTTTAGTACATATTCTTTGGGGCATCAAAAAAACCTGATTATGATTTATTTAAGTTTCTGTTGAAGATTTTAAAGATCAATAAATTATACTGTTAACATACAGGTCAGCGCCCTTCTTATCTATAAATAAATGAGTCAATAAATGAATGGGTGAAACCATTCTTTCGATTATATCCTCCACTTACATTTTTACATCAATTCCATAAAAAACATCATTAAAAATGCATTATTGCAATAAATAAAATATGTATAATCATAAATATAATATAACTAACCTGTTTCCGATTGACAGATAAAACTACAGATCCAGTATCAACATGTACAAAGACACCTAGAGTAGTTAAGGCTGTTGGAGTATTCTTTTCAACCTGAAATAGACATTAATTTTTATATAATAATATCAGATTAATTTCTTAAGAATTAATTCACATTTCCTACTCTGTTTCCTACAAACACATTTTCACAGGTCTATTTCCTACTGCCACACATGAGCTGTCGTGTCGGTAAACTCAAATCATAAATAAATAATCAAAATACTAACTGCATGGAGTATTAATTTGAGTTCTAAAAAATCATATCTAGCTAGGTTTGACATTTTGAAATTGGATTTTTATTGAGGCCTAAAAAAATTAGCACAATAATAGAGATTAGGAAAGAAGTTTGTCAACAGTATCCGACTTTGAATGTAATCAGGAACATGTTATATGAAGAAAATCTAATAAAGTACGATATATTTTTTTAATTAATGTTTCATGAAACTAAGTGCCTTTTTAAAATAATACTGTCCCATGGTAGCAATGGAAGGGTCCAGAATTTTCTAAAAACATTATAATTTATTAATGACATCATCATTTTTATAACTTTTTTATAACATTTTTATAACATATTTATAACTTTGTCATGAAATCATAAAAATGATAAAAATTGAAAAATGATTTAAAAAAATGCTGCCAACTACTTATTTGTTTATACTTACTTGGACATATTTTAAGAATGAAAAAAAAATTCAATATCAAATATTTTTTAATTACTTCTAAATCAACTTACATTTACGCCAAAAATGCTACCTTGTCCTGCTTGGTTTTTTTCCACCATTCTAAAAAAAACATATCATATTATTAAACCATATTATTTCATTGAAAAAAGGAAAGGTGAGTTGGGGTGAGTGCATACAAGGGGTAAGTATATCTAACTCTTCTATACAGATCATGTTACAGTGACACTATCTTAGAAGACTTTGTTAAAATCAGTTTAATTCACGCTATGACACATAGATGGAACTGCAACACGGTTTACATTGTCAGTTATTAGCATTTAAATTTTGAACACTGTTTTATCTCGACGTGTGACTTGGGAGTGCCGTCTTAAATTATCTATAACTTCACAAAAACTTGTGTTATGGACACACAACTTGGAGAGTACACTTTATTCAAGTTATCTATATATTAAGAATGTTTTTATGTGATGATGAGGGTCCATCATCAGCCCTAATGATGAACCCTGGAATGGGATCCGAAACGGGTTGGTCAGAAAGGTCGTAATAACACGGCATAATACCCCAGAAGACACAACCAGAAGATACCTATATGTATATTGTTTTATTTAGCGTATTAGTGTACCTATATTTATTTAGTGATTTGCGTTAGTCTGAATATTATTCTCAATTTATTTTTTCATTTATTATGTATTCATTATTAATTTTTAATTAATCGTAAAAAGTGTATTGTGTAACTATATCATATTCAAATATTCACAAAATATTAATACTTTGTACTTTAATGTCACTCTAAGACCATCTATCGGGGTCATTATTGACATTTCGACTGTCTGTTTGTTAAAAAATAAAAATATTAGTTTCATGAATATTTAAAGGCATTTTGATAAGAGTAGATACACTTCCCCCATGATTTTGTCATATGTACTGGGGAAAGTGCAATAACATTGTGGATGCCTTCTCCTAAATACTTTTGTACGGACGAAATTGTAACTAGTGGTACCTACTTTAAGTTCTAATTGTACTTAAGGCTGGTCATGCATTTTTCAAACTGTCAAAAATGTCGAATTGCGTCGATAGATCATGCTATTTCAATACGAGAGCAAGACATGATCAAACCTTGTATCAGATAAATATTGCACAAGCGTATTTACTTAGGTATTCCTTGCAAGACAAAAAGGTTACGAGGAAACTAGACAACCATACGGAGTACCGACGTTTAAAATATATGGAAACGCCTGAGAACAAGTCACATTCGCATACTATTATCCGAATTTTAAATGTTTTAAGTCTAAAATTTAAAAAAAGCATATTTATATTTCTCCAATAATAATTTATGTTTTTTGAAAAAATAGTAAACAAAAATTTTTCTTATATCACTGTTTTTTAATTTAAAAGTTATGTCGCATAAGCACAATTAGATATTATTATGACTTCTGGATGAAATGTCAAAACACCTGTGAATTCAAATAATTTTTATCTAAAATAAAAAAAAACTACTACAACAATATGTATTGAATTAAAAAGAAAATTAACAACCATTTACCTATATTTTATAAATTATGTCATAAATTTATATCTTACTTGACTTTACAAATTACAATGATATCTCCGTGAATATAGCGAGATCTTCAAGTTCATCAAAGCACCAGGACAGCGAAACTGATGTTTGTAAGATTATAAGTATAAAAGCAAATTAATAATGGCATAAAAACACAAAAACAGTTTTAAAGTGATTTTTATTAAAAAGTGAATGGGCCGCGAAAGAGCGTCCGCCTCAACCAATGGCTTGCGGAATATGATTTCAAAACAGCGTCATTTGTTGACATATTTCACGAATTTTTATTTTTACATATTAACGCTTGAAGTCTCAAAGTGCAGGACTAAATAATACAATGTATTGTTTAAAATCATCTCTTTATATGAAAAAAAAGGTTTTAAAAATTATCAACACTAATTATAAAAAAATACAAAAAATTAAAATTACAAAAACTAATAATTTCTTGCTAATTTAAAACATTATAACTTTATTAATATTGAATATTTATTAATTTCCTAAATACGGATTCTAGATAATTAAGTAAACTTTATACATATAAAAAAACATATTGTGCTCACATACTGAATGATAAAAGGGGCGATTATTGGAACTGTGCCGTGTAAATAGGCCAGCTCCAGGGAACTAATTCGTCTGTGCAAATAACGATTGTGTTTAAAAAACAAGTCAATTAGGATAAATTTCAGACACAAAACCACCCAAGAATAACATCTACTGACTTACCAGATGGCTGGATCTTGAATCTCTTGCACAAACAGTGGCGTTCCTCCCGTGCGATTATTCGATAATTCGATAGGTGCGCTGATCTTGCAGTTGTAGGTAATGCGAACTGTCTATTCAATTTATATTATACATCGCGTACTTGCGCGAGCGGATCAAGACACAGAGGTTTAATTCAAAATTAGCGGAAATATAAAACCACAATGTGACGGTGAGATTTTCAATTTTATTATACTTTTTCAAAAACAAAAGGAATGAGATACGTAAAAATTTTCATTGATGTTTTAAATTCAGAGTGCGAAGTAAACCTGTCGTCGTGTTCCAAACCATCTAGTCAGGGGGTAGTCACTCCGGATGGCAGTAGGTCGAACAAACATTGCGATTGACATGGCAGAAAAATGGTACAATAATTATTTGCACAAACACACACAAATATTAATCAAACCTTTGTTCACCCCAGAACATTAAACGATTTTTTTGTTTAATGTTTATATAATATTAGGTCCTTACATATGAAATTGGCGTTTAGTATGGGAGGAACATAAAGCTGATTTTTTTATTATTATAATATATTTATTTAATCAAAGTATGTACCATTGCTATCTATGCCCTTTTGCCATCTCATAGGTAGTTCATCGATCCCTTTACTAAAAAAACCATTCGGACGGGAATCAATAAAATCTTTGAAGGCGGTTTGGACTGCCCCATCGGAGTTGAATTTTTTCCTTTGCAAGAAGTTATCCAGATTTCGAAAAAAATGGTAATCTGTTGGGGCAAGGTCCGGAGAGTACGGTGGATGTCTTAGACACGCCAATTGAAGCTCCTCTAATTTGGTAGCCGTCTGTTGTGCAGTGTGTGGTCTAGCGTTATCATGAAGCAGCAGTGGCCTAGAGCGATTAACCTAGCCTCGGTTGTTTAGCAGCTAGCTTTTCCATCATGGTTTGCAGTTGCTGACAATAGACATCTGCCGTAATCGTCTGGCCAGATTTAAGAAGCTGTAGTGAACGACACCAGCACTAGTCCACCAAACGCTCACAAGTAACTTTTTTGGAGTCAATTTTCGCTTGGGGCATGGTTGGGCTGGTTCGGCAGGGTTCAGCCATTGCGATGAGCGCTTCCGATTATCGTACAGGATCCACTTTTCATCACAGGGAATGATTCGATTTAAAATCCCTTCATTATTGTGCCGGTTGAGTAATGCAACGCAGCAGTCAACGCGCGTTTGTTGATTTGCTTCACTCAATTCGTGAGGTACCCACCTTTCAAGCTTTTTCACCTTACCAATTTGCTTCAAGTGGATTAAAACAGTTTTATCACTAACACCGCAGCCTGCAGCTAACTCGGATGTGGTTTGCGATGGCTCCGCTTCCACAATAGCCTTCAATTCTTCATTATCAACTTTGGTCTCCGGCCGTCCACGGGGCTTGTTCTGCAGGTCGAAATTTCCAGAACGAAAACGTTGGAACCAAAAACGCACTGTGTTTTCTTTTGCGGCACCGTCGCCATACACATCATTAATCCTTCGAGCCGTTTCTGCAGCACTGGTGCCACGGTGGAACTCGTACTCGTAAATAACGCGATATTTCAAGTTTTTCATTTTGTAAACTGAGTGACGCAAAGAAAAAAACAATTGAGGTAAAAACAAAGGAATTGTAATTTTCAAAACACAAATACATGAGTAAATAGCTGTATAAATTTGGATTTGGAATTCCTAACCAAAGAGAAGATATTTGAGATCAAATTTGCCAGTACGGCAAAACACCAATTTCATATGTAAGGACCTAATATTTTCTTAATTATTGTAAATAATGTTCAGTTTATTATTTTTATATAAGAACAAAGATTCTATCTAAGTTATCGTCCTAAAAAAAGCAATCTATCATATACATTATGATATAAATGAATAATAAAAACAAACATTTTCATAAAAAATGCCGAAATATGCATTTGCAGCCTTAACTATTTTTCTTTTAATTAAACAATAAATTGTTTTTTTTCCATCACTAGCAGATGCACTTTACACCCCATCCAGCACTATTTCTATTTGATATTGCATGTTTTTCAAAGTAGCAATTTGGCACGATGATCAACAAATTTGATGCACTTACTTCGAAGACGGAATAAATGCATTAAATTTGTTGATCATCTATCCTGACTTAATTTTAAAAATGCCTAAAAATCAATTAAAAAGCATATTGTCATTCAATTAAAAATGAAATTATATTAATAAAGAGTAAATATATTTTTCATAAAAATTATAAACTGATGTGATGATCTGGTGAGCTGTATGATGACTTTGGATTTCATCTATTCATTTTCTATGCAGCACTTACCCCAACTTACTTTACTTATTTTTGTCTCATTTATAATTAATAAGAAAAATAAAAAAAGTAAGTATGTTTATAATACTTGAATTACCTGCTTACTTCCTCATTCGTGTTGGTATCTTGAATATTTACATTTGATGTAATTTCAGTAACCTAAAAATTATAAGTAAAAACAATCAAATTATCAAATCAAATTTAATGCCAAATCCAACAATATTATTGATGATTTGGCGTTAAAGTAATGAATTGATTAAGTTATATCAAAATTGGGACTATGTCTTCCAAAGAATTTATAAAACATGCTAGTGAAGTTAGAAACCCTATTGTGTTTCATATAAATAACAAAAAAAAAAATTTCAAACTATTAATAAAGTCAAATGGACTTTTTTTTTAATTTTCCATATACTCAGTGTGTCAGTGTTAAATTTACCCTATACAATATGCAATACAAACAAAAATAAAAATATTCTGTTAAAAGAAAGAATGAAAAATGATTTATATCAGCATTAACATGAGATGAAAATCCAACATACCATTTCACTTTTAGCTGATTTGTGTCCCTTGTGATGTGGATCGAAACTAACTTTCTTCGAGTTTGTAGCAGAAGTTGTAGCGGTGGAAGTAGTGATAGTGGGGACAGTGGCAGTGGTAATGGTGGTAACGGAGAGAGAGCTTGCATCTTTCTGTTTATTCGTCTTTGGTGTAAGACTCACAATAATATTGGAAGAAACAGGTTTCAGAATACTTCCCTGATTAAGCTCATTTGTATATTTTTTGGACAACGTATGGCAACTCATATTCGCCAGAGTTATATGCCACGGATAAGAATATGATCCTGAAAAATCGAGACAATGTAACAGAAATCTTACAAAAAAAAAAATTATGTATGTAGTTTCCCTTCACGTAAGATTAGATTTTTATATTTAGTCTCTTAAAATATGTGTACCGTACCTACTTAAAATAAATGGTACGAGACATATATTTTTATTTTCCAGGAAAAACATTATATAGTTTTAAAAACCATAAAGAATTATCTTAAATGTCTTACACGGCAGTGTTCGAAGAGTAAGTATGTAATACCAAAATATTTTTCATTGAATTCTTATATTGCTACAAATTTAATTTCAATGTGATGTGATGTAAAAATAATTACGTACACACATACTTATATTACTTAAAAAATAAAAACAACAATCCAAAATTGGCTTCGTCATTGAATGTTGGGGGTTTGCGGAATTCATCAGTTGAATGTGGGAAGTGTATGATGAGGCTAACATAGAAATTTACTATATAAAATAAATATGCATACCTGCATTCCATATACCTGCAGGTAATTTGAGTGGAAGTCCATAAATACTATAATCTAGTAAGTGTTTTTTTAATGTAGAACTTTTAATGACTGCACTAGGTAACCTAAAAAATTGTTGAATTACAACTTAAGATATCAAATTATATAAAGAAAAAATATGTATCTCATTTATTGCTTTGTCCACCTCTGTAGTAAGCCATTGTATCAATAATTTAATATACATACTAATAAAAGGAGTTATTTTCCTGAAATTTGTATTTTAATGCAACTCGTAATAAGATACCACAGAATAAAAACATTTTTAAGCAGAGCATATTTTCTTAATAATATTTTTTCTCATAGACCGACAGATAGGAAGGATTTTTCATTCTTGCATAAAACATAAATGTAAATTCATCAATATCTTTTTTTCATTCTTGCATAAAACATAAATGTAAATTCATCAATATCTTTACAGGGGAGGGAGCCATACCTCAGGACGAGAATATTTTCCATTTCATGTCTATCATTAAATATGTTTCCTTGTATTGCTTCGTGTACAGTTTGATAATCAATGGCAGAAATAGATTTGGTGGGTAGGTATACTGTTACACATTCAGTTTCCATGAAAATTGCCATGTATCGCCATTCAAAAACTTTCCTAGCAACAAAATGGCTCGATGAAGTGCATTCATCAACTTTTTGTTTAGAAACCTGTTCAAAGAAAAATGATAAAACGCGATCAAAAACAATTAAAAAGCTTTAATTCAAAACCTTGTAATGTGAAATTGTGCATTGTTACACAATAATGTATAAAAGTACAACTCAACCCAAATTATCAATTTCATACTACTCATATTTGAGTCGTATATTTCCAGACACCGCTAACTCCAAACCAAAGAAATTTACAGCAGGTCAAGTAATTTATCCCTTATTGTATGTGAGATGTTATTACCTACACTGTAAGTTTTTCTAGAAAGTTTGTTTACATCTATAACAAACTTTCTAGAAAAACTAACAGTGTAGGTAATAACATCTCACACAATAAGGTATAAATTACTTGACCTGCTGTAAATTTTTTTGATATGGAGTTAGCGGTGTCTGGAAATATACGACTCATTTGTAACTTTGCTTATTTGACAATCCAATAAATTGAAATAATAATTAATATTTTCTCATAAACTCATACAGTGAAAATATGTTAAGTGAAACTGGGCAGACTGAAATATTTTTACAAGTTTATGTTAAACTTTTAAAATATAATATTTATAAAACTCACCAATTTTCGATGTCGCAATAATCAAAAGGGCCATTATAGAGACCTTAATAGACCACTATGCTTCATATAAAATGCTTCACAAGATAAATTTATTTTAAGCCATAATTTATTTTAAGCCCTCGAATAAAAATACGTTGAATATGTAAAAATTCTAAATGATACAAAAGTTTTAAAGCTGAAATCTTTTTTGCACTATATTATTTTGCAACTTATTGTTTATCGACAGAAGCTGGTGCAGCCTAAGAATTAATATAGCAGACTCCTGATTATTCTGAATTTGATTAACTGGGACGAATTTCGAAAGTCGTTGTTAAAATATTTTTTTAAATGAAAATATTCTAATTTATATAAATAAAACTAACTTAGTTAAACACCACTTATATTTATTTTCAAATCCAACCGGGTTTCGCTACGACCATAGCTTCTTCAGGGAGAATCTTAACTGCCTAAACATAAAAAAAGTGCTCATATACTAGTGTGAAAGGTGAATGGACGGAGTGCCAATAGTGGGGGTAGGGGAAGGGATTTCGCAGGGAATATTACCATTAAGAGGGAACATATTTAAAAGGACTAAAGGATAAATTTACTTGATTATTAATGATTTTATGATTCATATTAATGGCTTTTCTTATCTCTAATGCCTCTAAATTATCTAGTCTATTATCTATTCCGTTTTTATGAATAATACTAACTTCTGAACTATTATTGAACGCGTGGTCTTCTTCAATTAAATGGTTAACAAATTCTTTGTTTTTTTTTACTACTAATTTTTAAACAACGCAAGTGCTCTTTTCCTTTTTTTACATTATGCAATGTCTTCTCTATATAAAACGCGGGGCAATCGTTTTGTTTGAGATACAAAGGCTGGTATGTTTTTTATTCTGATCATTTTTTATATACACTAGTGATCCTCTACATAGGGATAAGGACGAGTTCTGTTTTGAGACCTCATTCGCATACTGAAGAACACACACACTTGTTAAAGAAGAGCGCACGTGACTACTGTAAGCAATACTGAAAGTGTGAGTCCTGCACGCTACCAAACAGCAGAAACACGAACTGACATAATGCGCTACCGAGACTTCAAGTTGATGCAAAATGTCTGGAAATTGGCATCAAAACACTTACATGGGTTTGTTCAGGATTTTTTAATACATCCTGAGATGAAGGTGTGCTAGCAGCGTGGACAAAATCTCTTTCACGGTCTGAATGAGATTGCGTGGTTTGCTTATTTGACGTCTTACAACTACCAGTACGATTCTGCAACAATATAAAAATAAAAGCTCTATGAAATAAACAACATTATTGGTGCATGAAATATTTTGTATTACACAATGGGGTGAATATGTTTTAGATTGACATAACATTATAAATAATAGCTAAGAACAAGCTTGTTAGTCTTGTGGTTAGAGCACTGGCCTCGTGATCCAAAGGTCACAGGTTCGAACCTCACTCCAGACTAGCAAGTTAGTCCTATTTTCATAAGTGTTTAGCTTAGTTTGAAAATAGTAAGAATATTGATGTGACACGTATTCCGTGTTCACATCTCTATTTTAAAAAAAAAAATGTGTAAAAGAATTTATATGAATTTTGTTTAGACACCAAATGTTTATATTAGGTTCTTACATATGAAATTGGCGTTTTGCCATACTGGCAAATTTGATCTCAAATATCTTCTTTTTGGTTAGGAATTCCAAATCCAAATTTATACAGCTATTTACTCATGTATTTTTTTTTTTTAAAGTATAATTCATTTGTTTTTTCCTCAATTGTTTTTTTCTTTGCGTCACTCAGTTTACAAAATGAAAAACTTGAAATATCGCGTTATTTACGAGTACGAGTTCCACCGTGGCACCAGTGCTGCAGAAACGGCTCGAAGGGTAAATGATGTGTATGGCGACGGTGCCGCAAAAGAAAACACAGTGCGTTTTTGGTTCCAACGTTTTCGTTCTGGAAATTTCGACTTGCAGAACAAGCCCCATGGACGGCCGGAGACCAAAGTTGATAATGAAGAATTGAAGGCTATTGTGGAAGCGGATCCATCGCAAACTACATCCGAGTTAGCTGCAGGCTGCGATGTTAGTGATAAAACTGTTTTAATCCACTTGAAGCAAATTGGTAAGGTGAAAAAGTTTGAAAGGTGGGTACCTCACGAATTGAGCTAAACAACCGAGGCTGGTTAATCGCTCTAGACCACTGCTGCTTCATGATAACGCTAGACCACACACTGCACAATAGACGGCTACCAAATTAGAGGAGCTTCAATTGGAATGTCTAAGACATCCACCGTACTCCCCGGACCTTGCCCCAACAGATTACCATTTTTTTCGAAATTTGGATAACTTCTTGCAAAGGAAAAAATTCAACTCCGATGGGGCAGTCCAAACCGCCTTCAAAGATTTTATTGATTCCCGTCCGAATGGTTTTTTTAGTAAAGGGATCGATGAACTACCTATGAGATGGCAAAAGTGCATAGATAGCAATGGTACATACTTTGATTAAATAAATATATTATAAAAAAAAAAAATCGGCTTTATGTTCCTCCCATACTAAACGCCAATTTCATATGTAAGGACCTAATATTAGGTCCTTACATATGAAATTGACGTTTAGTATGGGAGGAACATTAAGCCGATTTTTTTTATTATAATATATTTATTTAATCAAAGTATGTACCATTGCTATGTATGCACTTTTGCCATCTCATAGGTAGTCCATCGATCCCTTTACTATAAAAACCATTCGGACGGGAATCAATAAAATCTTTGAAGGCGGTTTTGATTGCCCCATCGGAGTTGAATTTTTTCCTTTGCAAGAAGTTATCCAAATTTCGAAAAAAATGGTAATCTGTTGGGGCAAGGTCCGAAGAGTACGGTGGATGTCTTAGACATTCCAATTGAAGCTCCTCTAATTTGGTAGCCGTCTGTTGTGCAGTGTGTGGTCTAGCGTTATCATGAAGCAGCAGTGGCCTAGAGCGATTAACCAGCCTCGGTTGTTTAGCAGCTAGCTTTTCCATCATGGTTTGCAGTTGCTGACAATAGACATCTGCCGTAATCGTCTGGCCAGATTTAAGAAAGCTGTAGTGAACGACACCAGCACTAGTCCACCAAACGCTCACAAGTAACTCTTTTGGAGTCAATTTTCGCTTGGGGCATGGTTTGGCTGGTTCGGCAGGGTTCAGCCATTGCGATGAGCGCTTCCGATTATCGTACAGGATCCACTTTTCATCACAGGTAATGATTCGATTTAAAATCCCTTCATTATTGTGCCGGTTGAGTAATGCAACGCAGCAGTCAACGCGCGTTTGTTGATTTGCTTCACTCAATTCGTGAGGTACCCACCTTTCAAGCTTTTTCACCTTACCAATTTGCTTCAAGTGGATTAAAACAGTTTTATCACTAACACCGCAGCCTGCAGCTAACTCGGATGTGGTTTGCGATGGATCCGCTTCCACAATAGCCTTCAATTCTTCATTATCAACTTTGGTCTCCGGCCGTCCACGGGGCTTGTTCTGCAGGTCGAAATTTCCAGAACGAAAACGTTGGAACCAAAAAACGCACTGTGTTTTCTTTTGCGGCACCGTCGCCATACACATCATTAATCCTTCGAGCCGTTTCTGCAGCCTGGTGCTACGGTGGAACTCGTACTCGTAAATAACGCGATATTTCAAGTTTTTCATTTTGTAAACTGAGTGACGCAAAGAAAAAAACAATTGAGGAAAAAACAAATGAATTATAATTTTCAAAACACAAATACATGAGTAAATAGCTGTATAAATTTGGATTTGGAATTCCTAACCAAAGAGAAGATATTTGAGATCAAATTTGCCAGTACGGCAAAACGTGAATTTCATATGTAAGGACCTAATATATCAAAGTGAAAAAATAGGTAAGAGACATTAAGGTGTACCGATGCTGCTACTATTTATTCCCTTGACACCACCCTTAAATATATTTAGTGAAGATGAATCCGAAATATACTTAACCATAATATCGTCTAATGATCTTTTTGGTGTTTTCTCCAATCCAGAGTGCAAGGGAGTAGGTGATGTTTCTGAAAGAACAAAGATCGTGAGAGCTTACCTTGAGGTATCAAAAATACATCTAAATTTTAAAAAAAATTGACAACCATTACACATATAAAATATTGTTTTATTAGTTAATATTTATCATGATTTATCAAAGGTTTGAGTGAAATTAAAAAGTTGATTATTTTCTTGTTGAATGATGTAACATATCGAAAACAAATTATGAAAATGAGATCAGTTTTAAAAACGAAGATAAAAATTTATAATAAGTAAATGGTGCACTTCATCAAATAAATCGTACACTATATTGTAAATCAATGATTTTAGTAAGAAGTGTGCAAACTTTTGGCAAAATCGGCAAGATAATTTTTGAGATATTATGAGAGCTGTTTGATAAGTCAGTGACTTTTTGAATAAAAGATTTTTTTGGTAAATAAACGTTTTATTTTTCATATAATCGGTTTTCTCAAGGCCCTCAAAATAGGCGTTTGTTTCGATGATGACCTTTTATTCGACCCAAATCTCTTAACGCCCAGCCATTTCTTCAGGTTTGGAAACAAGAAATAGTCGCAGGGGGCTAAATCAGAATAATATGCTGGGTAGCAGTTCGTAGCCCAATTGATGGATTCTGCCATAGTGACTAGACACATGTGCACCCAACAGCACTTTCTTTTCACCAAATGCGGTCGTTTTTGCTTCAAATCAATATCGAATCTGTCTAAAAGCTCTGAATAAAATTCGCTGGTGATCATTCTACCCTTCTCAAGGTAATCAATGTGATCGACACTGCGTGCATCCCAAAAAACTGTGGCCATGACCTTGTTGGCTGACAGACCCACCTTGGCCTTCTTTGGTGCACGTTCACCCGATGAAACCCACTGTTTTGATTGTTCCTTGGTCTCTGGTGTATTGTGATGGATCCATCCACAGTCGTCCACAGTTACAAAACGGCACAAAAACTCATTCAGATTGCAACTGAGCATCGCCTAACACTCCTTTGAAGTGGTCACGTGGTTCCGCATAGGGTCGAGTGTGAGCAACCCATCTCACGGATAGTTTTTTCATGACCAAATATTCAAGTAAAATGTGATGTACCCTATCAGTTGAGATGCCTGCAGCCTCAGAAACCTCGTGTACTTTCATTCTCTGATCGTCCAATACTTGTAATCCTTTATCCATCGCCTTAAATACAATGTCCGTAAATTCTAAGAGATTAGATTCAATTGATACATGTGGAAAAAAACTGTGCTGATTTGGGATAAAAAGATGGTGCATGGCATGGGAATAATTGATCACATATAATCCTTTCCATTAATTTGCTGAGGATTCTGTCACCATTTTTTAAATTCAGTTAAATAAAATAATAAATCTTACCGTGTTCAAGTAACCATTTTACTTTATCGCTGTCATTTACGTATTTGTAAGTTAACCATTCGCAAAGTAAAGGATCCAAAATGAACGACCATTCTTTCAATCTAACAGTAATGAACGATGCATACTCATCATCGGAAGAACTTTGCAAAATAGCTTTAAGAAATGGTAGGCTGAAACAAATTATTCATTAATATAAGTATTGTTTCAAAAGCATGTATTTGTAATATTGGACTAACAAAACATATCAGTTAAATTTATCGTAATTTTGTAAAAAAAATATGGATTATGTGGGAACCAAATGAATTTTAAATTTATGTACATATGTATGTATATTCAAGTAGATGGAACAAGGTTATTATTTAATTAATATGACAACGAAATACATGCACTTTTAATGTTGGAAATTATGACAGAAGGATGAAATTCATATAAATTTACCCAAAAACTTTATTGTCAGAATAAAATTCAATTGCTTTTGATAGTATAATATAATAATAATGTCAAATTTGAAATAAAAGTACGTTTCATAGTGAAATAAATGACAAGGAATAATCGGTCATAAACAAACGTCCGCCCTCTACCCCGGCCAACAGCATTCTGGTTTATAAGAATGTCATTTTTCATACTTTGGAATTTGTATTTTTAAATAATAATTAATGTGTTTTTATGGAAAAAATTTACTTTTAATAGTGGATGAAGACTCAAAGTGCGGATATAAATACAATATATTGTATAAAATCATCTCTTTATATGAATAAAAAGCGTTTTAAAATCACCAAAAAACATAAAAATTTGTTGCAAATTTAAAGATTTATAACTTTATTAATATTTAACATTTCTTCATTGTTTTAGTATAGTTTATCCATCAATATGCTAGCTATAAACCCATAAGAAAATATATTCTGCATACATATAAATAATCAGTAAAAATTAATCTTGCCTAAGACACTAAAAACAAATTTTTTGATTGCAGCCTATCGATTAATGCTTATATTTTTTTAATTATTGTAAATAATGGTTCAATTTATTACTTTTATATAAGAACAAAGTTATAGACCTAAAAAAATTGCAGCCTAGCATATACGTTCTGATATAAAGTAATAATAAAAATCCTCATTTTCTTAAAAAAAACGCCA
This sequence comes from Agrypnia vestita, assembly GCA_016648135.1. Classification (NCBI taxonomy): domain Eukaryota; kingdom Metazoa; phylum Arthropoda; class Insecta; order Trichoptera; family Phryganeidae; genus Agrypnia; species Agrypnia vestita. The sequence continues at coordinate 5,076 of JADDOH010002518.1, read as the reverse complement.
AAATGTGCATTTGCAGTGAATGTGCCGCCTTAACATATTATTTTGAAATAAATTTATTGTTTTTATCTTAAAATATCAAAGTGACCCTCCATTATCAATAATTCGGCAATCCGCCTCCTATTAACACTCTACTATGTATATTAATTCCTATTCAGTTGACTCAACCACATGCATCCATTGATTTTCACCGTTTTACGGTCAAAAAACTTAAATGGTCTGTATACTAAAAGGTTTAAAAAAATTAATATTTATAATAAATAAGTATTTGAACACAAATAATTAAATATTATACAGGTAATGCAATTGAAAATACCTTATACTGTTTAGGGTGTCTGGGGCACACATAACCCAAACTGTATGTGTAGATAAACCAGCGTTTGAGTTTTCTAAAACAAAAATAATTATTTACAAATAAGAAATAACATCAAATTATTTTAAAATCTACTTTTATTTTCACTAATAAATTAGAAGGGTGATCAGATCCAATCTATTTTTACTTTATACTCATCCATTCATGACTCATTCACATGAAAATTCATAACCGTTTTGTATAGGCAAACTTATTTTGTGCCGATGCAAATGGTATAAACAGTTATTATGAATAAATTCAAAGTTATTTGATAATAATTAAAACAATTAATTTTGTTTCAACCACTAATTTTATTTTTAAACACTCAATATACTTAGTATCCTCCTGAAGAAGGGATCTTTGGTCTCGAAACATATTTAGTGTTTAAAAATAAATGAGTGGTTGAAACAAAGTTAATTGTTTTAATTATAATCATAAAATGTTACCACAAAGTGATTTTGCATTTATTAAAGAAGTCAAAGTTATAACAAAGTGTTAGTTAACTTAGTAAAAACCACTACCAGATTTAAGGTCTACCGGTTTCGAGACATACCCATCTCTTCGTCAGGACCAACACTACACTACTATGTTCACAACACTACACTACATTGTTAAACTTTCACCAATATTTGTCACATGCGTGTTAATCTTGTCAGAGACAAGCATGCACTAACTAGCCTGCAGAACAATCAGGAATCTAACGAGAGAGAGAGTGAGAGGGGGCGGGGTCTAAAGTGGGTGTTACCAAATCTTTTGTGAAAGTTAAATTGTACAAAAGGCTGTGTGGAAAATTTATTTGGTTATTTATTAGAGGTGCTTTATTATTTACCGCTTCCCTAATGTAAAAAATTTCTAAATTATTTAATTTTAAACCTTTATTATTGGTATTTAATATTTTCACCCCTGTTTTTGAGTCAAATTTATGATTATTTTCTGTCCATTGCAAATGATCCATTGCACAAAAATTATTATACCGCATTAATTCAATTAATGTAGTACATAATTTTATATAAAAAAAAAAAACAGCAGAATAAACAAGAAAAATATTAAAGATCATTAAAATTTTACAAATTAATATTTTAAATACCTTTTGATGATTTAATTGCAAAAGATTTTATACTGTTTACAACTATGCGATGAGTGGCAGATTTTTGTAAGAACACACTTCTCAGAGATAAACCTTCCATATTTAATTCCAAATGCACCATTTCTGAAACAGCAAATATTTTTTTTAATTATGTACCTGGAAGATCTTGGGATTCCAATGTAACAAATGGAATCATTAGATGTAACACACAATATATGAAGGATACAGGAAGATCTTGGGACTTCAATGTAACGAATGGAATCATTAGATTTAACACACAATCATCCGTATTCTGAAAATAGCAATGTCTAGATCTTTAAGATCTTTATCCCAACACTTAATAGACGATAATAAAAATTAAAAATAAACGAGACGTAGCTTTACGTCGGTGTTTGTTTCTGTAAGTTTCTACATGAGATAGATATAGAGGGAGGGAGAAAGATGTAAATTGTTATCTGTCAAATGTCAAGATGGGAAGATTTGAATACTCCGTAACGCGGACAAGTTTAGCCATGATTTTTCATCTGGACGCTGTGGATGAAGAAATTAATACGTTTGTAATAAACAATCTTTCTTATATCATCTTTTAATACAGTGTATTTGAGCCGTATAATTACAAAATCCGCTCTGGTCGAATTTTGAAAAAATGAGGTTAGATTTTCATATAGTGGAGTATCTAAAAATCTATCGAACACTGAGTAAAAAATCCCACTCCACTGCGTTAATAGTAAGACAAACATTTGTATGAGTTGCAAAACTTGCTTCGAATCACATGTGAGTTGAGAAATACTCTCTGAAAGTACTGCAATGCGTAATTAAGAAGTGTCAAAATAATCTCCGTTCATAAAAGTGCGTAGCAAATTTGTGTTTCTCATATCTTACTAACATATTCATTATAATATATGCGGATCAATTGCCACATTGAAAATTATTTGTTTAAGCATACCTACATTATTTTATTAATGCTTATAAATGTTTGATTTTTCATACTTTTCCAATAGCCTTATGCAATTTATAACATAAAATATTGTTGAACTTTCAGGTGATTGTGGGTATCCATCAGAGTCCTGGCTTCTTATGCTTTCATAAAATCCAGGAAAGAATACACCGAATGTAGGTATACAAAAGCACACAACAAAATCAGAAATGTTGTGAAGACAACTTTTTAAGTCAACATTTCGGTGCATTCAATTCTGCATTAGTCGGACCGTTGCTGGACAAATTGTATACTCATGTGTAGTTCTACACAATATATGTATATATGAAATGTTGCAATGGCAGCACAACTAATGGTAACTTTTGATTTATTTTATTCATTTAATGGAAAACCGAAGACTTTCTATATAATGTTACAATATTTTAATTATTTTGATTTCAGGTGATGTTGCAGTTTTCAGTTTTAGTAAAAAATCTTCCGTTTAATGCACATATAAAAAGCTTACCAAGATGGGGTCGACAAGTCTGGAATAATGTTGTACAGTGATAATAAAAAAAAAAAAGCTTTGTTTACCATTTTTATATTTATAAATTTTGTTTGTTTATTGTTGTTTTAGTTTATTATATATTATTTTGACTTTGTACATTTAATAACTCCGCCTTGTTTAAGAATAATTATTCTAAATATATTCAATACATTCAGAATTTTTGTCAGTTTTCTTTACGGTTCTTTTTGGAAAATGTATTTATTTTATACATTAAATTATTAATACCTATATACATAGGTATTAATAATTTATGTATATTCATTAGAGACTGTTGATATTTTAGTTTTGTTTAACTTATTCTTAATTTTAACTTATTATGATTCTAAGAACAATTAAAGTGCAATAGCAGTGATTCTTACTTTATTTTTGATTTGAGGGTAGTATTTTATGTAATTATGAACAATGATATTAAACATACTTATTGAATGAAATAAATGTCTCCAAAGTTTGCGTTTATTTTTCAATATTTCTGAATTATGTAAAAAAAATAAAATGAAATTATATTGAATATTAAAAAATCATAATCATTAATTAATTCAAATAAAATGATAAAAGTATTTTTCAAATTTGTGCAGGGTTTTAAACATTTTATTTGACTTGTATTAAAGCAAATAAATTTTTGATATTTGTCACACTACCTATGCTGTCTAATGATAGTCCTACGTTTAACAGAAGTTAAGTCATAGATATTGAAAAAAATGCAATTTTCATCATCGTTTTGAAAGTCATTGATCTTTAACTATTGATATTAGAACACTATTTATTGTTCATAATTTGAACATTTTCGACTCATAATTTATTCAGGAATCTGCCTGTAAAGTATGGTGGACCAGCTCCCTGTATAACAGACACATAACAAATAACACTGATGACACATGACGTGGTTGGAAATCTTTTTTGCTGTCTTAATTGCCGGCAAAGCATAAAATAAAGTTTAACGAGTTTAGAAGTGCATCATTTAAACAAAACTGTCCTAATATTGAAATGAAACTAAAAAATATGGCTGTGTTGATAGATATATATTATTGACACAGAAAATATTATTAGATCCCACCGAAGTTCTTCAGTAATCAATTCTTTACTGGTACAACTGTACAAAGAAAGATTTAAAATATCAAAAGCAAAATATAATGACCTGCGTAAACTATGTGAAAATGGCATAATTCCCAGAAGATTTCGTCGTGAATATTTGACATTGTCCCATGATCCTAAAGCGGCTGTTGTTTTAGCAAATCAAATGAGGATGATGCACAAGTATAGCACTGTGCATTTGGTGTATGTTACCAAAAACTTTAAAAATTTGTTTGTGCGTAGATCAAATAAAGTATACCTGTGCATTTATTTATCTTACAGCGTTTTATTGTAAAGAGAACATACTTGACAATAGATAATTTATTGAATATTATTATGTCAAATATTCTTATCATTATAATTAATTTTTTTTATTTATTCTTTGGGAGGGATGGAAATTTCCCGCATTTTTAGAATATCATTAGTGTCGAACTTAATTGTTTCCAAGAATTAATATTATAATTTTCTCTCTATTTCCTTTGCAACAAATTGTATAGCTATCCTCTTCATTGCATGTATTACCTTTCATTAGTGTTTGAACAAAATTGTTTCTTAGAATCGTGCAGAAATACAAAATTATGTAGCATTTATTTTCAATAGTTTTCTTATAAAAACTTAATTGTTACCATGAATTAATATCAATAATGTGCTCTATCTCATTTACATGTAACTGTATAACTATCCTCTTCATTGTAGGTATTACCTTTCATTAGTTTTTGTAAATTGCTTCTTAGAATCGTTCAGAAATACAAAAAACTACAGCAAAGCAGTAATAATTAATCGATTTTTATAATGATAAGCGAAAGACATTAATAAAATAAATACTCTATATAAAATTTTGTACCTAAAGTATATTCCTTAAAAAATGAGAAGAAAAAATCTTCTGTAAAATTTTGTTTTTGTCAGTCATGTTTTGGCTATCATGGGATGATATAGAAAGAAAAACACTTGTTCTTTTAGTTCTACATTTTTAAATTTTGAGACGCGTTTCGCCTTATGAGGGCATTGTCAATCTCATAAGATATTGATTGATTGGTAATGCCCTTATAAGACGAAACGCGTCTAAAAAAATTAAAAATGTAGAA